>JZKD02S1273376.1:106108-123839 GCA_000966675.3 Picea glauca
GAAAAAGTGAAAAAATGAGAGGGAATTAGATGGATATTGTTCATAAAATCAATTAAATCAATCAACTATCATAACCCTGTTTCAAATTTAATCCAAAAAGCATCTACTTCCAAGACCAAAAAATTCATTGTTCCCCAATTGCATACAAATTGCTTGATGTCCCAATAACAATTTAATTTCCCAGAAATCTTCAATTAATAACAGTCTGTGTATTATAGCTTCTGCAACTTTTTCCATTCAACAATATTATATATACTAACAATGATCTCTTCTTTTTAAAATAAACAAAACATGCACAACAATCTTTGTTATATTATGCCCAACATTTATCCTCGATAATCAATAATAGACTCGGGATAAAAATCACTGTCTTTTACAAAAATGAGGCCCAATTTATTTTCCCACAGGTTCCTTTTAAAGCACAGATAAACTTAAGAGCATGCACAAGGAACCAATCATAACACAAGGTCTTCAATCATATAATTGCTTGAATCAACAACAACAGTCAACCCCATAGCCCTGAGCTTGATCTTTGTGTGCATAAAATTCTTTTTAAACAAATGATAGTATGCACGATGATTCCCATAGAACCATATCATGTATGAAGTGAACATAACTAAATTGACACACTTGCACCTCTTTTAACTTGCCAAAACCTTGATCCGGCTTGATGAAACTCACACATGTGTCTTCTTATTTTTAAATGCAATCCAGATAATGTTAGGATTAAGCACATTAATCAAAACCATAAACAAATAGAAGGATAGCTCTTGGTTGTTTATAACCCTACTTCTCTTTATGTTTGAACAAATTTATCACGAAGAAGACACACAGTGATTCGACTAAGAGGAGGGAGCTCGTGTCTTTAACATTTCCACCATTCATTAAACTGATAACCCAAAACTTGACAAACCCTAGAAGGTGTCCGAGGAGGTAGAGACAAGTCAGAGTCCAAGTCGGGCTCTTTAAAAATTAAATGTAGAGAGGAAACAAAAGCATGTTTGTCTTTTTAAAAAAACACAGAGCGTTGATGGTCTTCCATATACTCATATCCATTTTACCATCAATTAACAACCACAGGACACAATACAATTTTGAAAAAGAAAAAGCAGTGAGCCATGCTCCTTTTTGGAAAAAAACAAAGTCCATCGACTTATAGCTCCAAGCTCTTGACAAAATCGTAAGTGAATGCCTGAGTGAAGAATAAAGTAATTTGAGCTAACCAATCCAGACACACACGGATGTAACTAACACTTTTTTGCAGAGAGGGTTAATTAAAACAATGATGGATACTCGAAACCATAGATGGATAATGCTTCTTTCCAACACCTATTAAGTAGAACAACTTTCAAAAACAATTGACAGAGAGGCCACCTACAGTGATAATTATAGCAAGGATGAGAGGAGTGGTGTGTGGAAACTCTTCAAACTCATATCCATTCAAAACATACACATGCCTGCATTAACATTCGGGCCAACCAAGAATGGACTTTTGGAAATATTTCATCGAAAAAATAGTAAGAAACGGGCCATCAACAACAGCTCGGGGTTTAGATAAAAGAAACACACCAACTGTCGACAATTGCTCTACAACTGGATAAAGATTATGAAAACGATCAAGAGGGAAACGAGTTGACATCCATTGAAAAACAACCCGGCGGCTAAAACCCCTGAACCATAAAACACAGAGCTCATTGCACCAATGTCGCCATTATTTCACAGTGAACCATCATAAAAAAAACAATTTGACCCATAAATAACCAATGTGCACCCATTAATTCATTTGCAAATGTCAATATTTCGTGGTATTCACAGAGAACCCAAAACACAATATTTACACACAGTCAAAAACTCAAGAAAACACAAAATCCATGCATTCTTGAGCCACCATTTGATTCATAAAACAGAGAGTCCATCATGGATGGAAAGCTCATAGCCATACCTATGAGTAAATCGATTCAATGACGAACTGGTTGAGTTTTCCCCTTCCAATCCTGGAAACACGGAGCCTTTGCAACCAACAGAGCAACAATGCAACAATTCTAGGGTGACAGGATCAAGGGAGGTTTGGAGTGATGTGCAGTAAATGCACGTCGCCTCCTCACCTGGCCCTATTCAATTCCATGTACGAGCCAACCCACTAACGTAACATTCACCACTAACATCAAACCATAACCAATGCCAAAATTCAATGCAATATCCATCGTAAGATCTGATCCCATATCTATTGTATAGTGTGCCACCCAAGATATATCACATCTATACATTAACCTCTTTCCATAACTCCATACGATAATCATATATCAATGTTACCATACGTGCCTCCATTCAATTTTTAATAAAAATTGCATAGTCTTTTAATCAAACCATAGTATAATAGCTAGGTCCAACACTTGTATTCATTCATTTGAAGTTTATATGTAGTCTTTTACCATGGCCTTAGGATTAACACATAGTTCCTTTCTTTTTGTTTCGAGCTAGCTCTCATTTAATAATCCTTTGCATAATCATATATGGATAAGTAATCAATATATGAATTAGTAATCAAGGTTATAACATAACATAACATAACACAACACCTGTGAACAATATGATCCTCATACCCATGGAGATGTTCTGTATCACAAGTAAATACCAATAGCATGTAGCAATAATGCCTCAATCACCCATTTATAACATCAATGGAACCAAGACTGCATCATCAACTGTATAGGACTGTGTAGGCAATATCATAACAACAACAACATATAAATGTAATATGTCTATCCTTGCACCTCTAGTCTACAAGGGGGTCCCACCTAGTAGTATTATATTATTATCATAACTAAATAATAGTGCTTCAAGCAATCCTTTGTGGATGGAATTCATCGTTGCGATTTTAATCGTCAACAAACTGGTGAGTCCATAGGGAAATATGTTTCCAACAGATTAAGAACTCGAAAAATCTAGTTTTGCAGACCAGTAACATCGGATCAAGAATATATACATAAAAATGATTATGCAACAAGGGTAAGTGAGCAGGTTTAAGGGAAAAATGACCAAGAATTTGGGAATAACTCATGGAAAGTGTTAAGTATGAGGGGGTTTGTCCCTGTAAGCATCATCATTCAATTAATCATAGTAAAGTGTTCTTGAATTCAAGGAGAAAAAAATTCGGATACACTCTTTTGAATCTTGAAATGGATGGAAGAAAAGAAAAGAAGAAGAGGGATAAAACCAACTATCTTATAAAACAACAGTTGAAGCAGACAACAATTTAAATGATGCTTTCAAGGGGAACATCATGACAGCTATGTAACTTGATTTTTATTGATTAACAATACTTTGCAGAATAGCGTGTTGTGGAAAAGATGATCCAACATTTTATTTTGAAAAGAAATGAAGTCAAATAAAAACAAATAGCAAGAAAATGACATAGCAAAAATGAAACAACAGATTTGAAATAACAACAAAAATGAAATAACATAAATGTAAAATTGAAGAAAATAAAACAAACTATAATACATAAAACATTCCATACATCGTTAAAAATTTTAAGTTGGTTCCACATAGTGTTTTAAGTGAGAACCATTAGAGTTGTAGGAAAACAATCGTTCTTGTAAGTCCTTTAGGATGTAATAATTTGCACCCAGGACAAAAGCAATCTTAAAAGGACCCAATCATAATTTTTGGAACTTTGAATGCCTTCCTCTATGAGCATGAGTTGAATCCCACATCAGTACCTTCTCATTGACTTTAAATTTGACAGCCTTGACACTTTTGTTGAAATATATTTTAACAATCTGTTGTCTTCTCTTTATATTATTCAAGGCAAACGTCCTTTGCTCCTCTAAAGCCAAAAGTGCATTCATTCTTTGAGAAACATCAGAAGAATTTAAGTCTTCATCCTATAACATTAACATTAGAGAGGAAAGTTCCAACTCGGTAGGCATAATGGCTTCTTGACCATAAACAAGCTGGAAAGGAGTGCAACCAATGCTCACCTTGGTGGTAGTGTGATCTTCCCAAAGGGCGTAAGTAAGGAGAGTGTTCCATTGATGAAGCTTATCTTCAATGAGCATCTTGATAATTCTAACCAAATTCTTGTTTGTAGACTCGACCTGCCCATTACCTTGGGGATAATAAGTTGATGAGGTAAAATGTTTAACCCCCAATTTAGCTAAAAAGTGGGTTAGCTTAGCAGAAATAAAGGCAGGACCATTATCTGTAATAATTTCTAAAGGAAGTCCAAATTTGGAAAAAAATATTAGTTTTAAGAAGATAAATCACCTGCTCATCCTGCGAATGGGTAAGCAGGACAACTTCAGTCCATTTTGTAAAATAGACTGTAGTTGTCAAGATAAAAACTTGTCATGATGAAGATGGAGGATTAATAGGACTAATAAATTCCAAACCCCATTTTGAAAAAGGAAAGGTTGTAAAGTCTTAGCAGAAGGACGTTATTTCGGAGAAAATTTCTAGCACTTGTCACAAGATCTTGAAAAATTATAAGAATCACGAAATATTGAAGGCCAATAGTACCATTTCCTGATAATCTTAAAAGTAGTGGTTTTAGCAAAAGAGTGACCTCCTACATGAATAACAGAATTCGAAGAACCATGAGTCTCTTGCAAAAAAATTTGTGCTTCCTCATTGTTCACACAGTGAAGTAACATACCATCGACAGATCTTCTAAACAAGAAGTCTCCTATAATGACATATCTAGCAGATTCAAGGTGAAGCCTTCTTCTTTAATGAGTGTCTAAGTTATCTGGACATATTTGATTTTGCAAGTAATATACCATATCTTTATACCAAGGATGTTCAAACACAGGAAGGATTTGATTGTCAATGTAAAATAGTGTTGATAGAGAGCTATCTTGTTCATCAAATTCTTCACTCATTTCAACGTGTTGAGCTAAGTGAAGGGCTAAGTCACGTCCCTTGATAGTTTTAGAAGTCATGATGGTTAGATCATTCTCTTGAATCTTGGCAAGCCAATGTGCAAGCTTTCCTGAAAGATAAGTCTGCGAGAGTAAAAAATTGACAGCAAGTAAAGGGACTTTTACCAGCGTATGCTTACCTAAGATGAAGTGGAAAAAAAATTCAACAACTTTAACAAGAGTGAAAGCATGCTTTTCAATAAAATAATACTTAAACTCATCATCTGAAAAGCTTTGACTCATGTAAGCCACTGGTTTTTCATTACCTTGGTCATCACATTACAAGAGGATAGCAGAAACTGCTTCCTCTGTGGCATTAGTATATATCATAAATTCTTTCTCAAAATATGGCTTCACCAAAACCGGTGCAGATTTGATTACTTTATTGATTCCTACGAAATCATTTCCGACATCATCTTTCCAAGAAAAGGAACGATCTTGCTTAAGGAGATTGTGAATTGTCTTGACCATTACAACAAAATCAAGAACAAACCTACAAACAAAGTTAATAACACCCATAAAGGCTTGAACCTCCTTCTTGGAAGTAGGAGCAGGAAGATTTAGGATAGCAGCAATCCTTTCAGGATCTATGTTTATTCCTGAATACAAGACAATGTGTCCATGGAGCTTGCGCTTGGTAACACCAAAAATAGACTTAGAAGGATTTAAAGAAATTCAAAATTTCCTGCATCGCATGAGAATCTTTCTAAGATGACTGAATTGATCTGATCAGTTTTTAGAATACACAGTTAAGTCATCAAGATAAATTTGAATAATTTTACCGATCAAAATGTCAAAAGCTATTTTCATAGCTCTTTGAAAAGTGGCATCTGCATTAGATAAGCCAAAATGCATACATTCATAAGCGAAAGTGCCCCAATGAGTAATAAAAGTGGTTTTAAATTTATCTGCTCTTCTCACCTTGATTTGATTATAATCAGAAAAATCGTCAAGTAAGGACATCCTTTGTGACCCTGCAACTTGTTGCAAAATCATTTCCATATTAGGGAGAGGAAAATGATCCTTAACATTGGCCCTATTCAATGTGTGAAAATCAACACATAATTTGATCTAACCTGTTGCTTTTCGAATGAGAACCAAATTAGAAACCCACTCAGAATACTTAACAGGGAAAATTATCCCAATGTTCAAGAGTTTTCCCAACTCCTTCTGAATGGTTGCTTCCAGTGCAGGGGTAATAGGTCTTTGTTCTTGCTTAACTGGTTTTATGTCTTCCTTGATAGGAATGGAATTTTGTATAATAGTAGGATAAAAACCACGAAGATCCTCATAAGACCAAGCAAAACAGCTTGAAATTCACCAAGCAACTTAGTGAACTTCATTTTTTCTCCATCATAACATTGGGCACCTATTTTAATGTTCTTTGGAGACTCGGGTGTTCCAATGTTCAAGGAAATGGTTTCACCCATTTTCCTTTTCGACTCATCTTCTTTATGTTTTTCTTTATTGCCTACATCACTCAATGAAAATGAAATTTCTAGAGGAGTCAAGCCCTTAGGAATTCTTCCATTGATATAATTTCCTTAGGCTTATAAGGTTCATTTTGGATGAAAGCATAGATTCTCTCATCACTAGGGAAGACCTACGATGACTCTACATTGTCAGGGATATGCAGACGATACAAAGATTGAAAGGTGCAATTAGGTCTTTGTGGCAGAAGTTGCCAAGTAGGAGAGGCTGCAAAAACAACTAACTTGTCAACCATTGAGTTCAATTCCCTTTTAACATGAGTGATGTTGAAAGATATTAAGTTCGAGATAAGTGCCCAAATAGTTTGGGTGTAACGTTTCATTAACTTGTTGCTAGGAGAATATATCTTTCGTACAAGGTTTACAACAAGCTCAAAATCCCCAAAAACTGTAAGGTAACCACAACTTATATTATAGGCATTTTCAATGCCTAGCAGTAATGCTTCAAATTCAGTGACATTGTTTGTGCAAGCAAACTCTAACCTATAGGAAAATTTATAAATTTTACCCATAGGAGAGTACAAGATAATACCAGCTCTATTTTCTTCATTAGAGCATGAACCATCAAAGTGCATATGCCACATCCCATCCTCTATGTCGATTTGTTCCAAGGGAGTGGTGTCCTCATCAACAAATATGGAATACACGCTTAGGTCCTCCTCGATATAATTCACATTAGGTTGTGGGATGCTTTCTATGTAAGGTGAAATTATCCCCTCCCTTAAGACTATGATATTTTTACCATTCCTAGGAAAGGATAAGTGTGTCACGTCGAGTGAGAGGTATCCACCCATCAAAGCTTTCCAATATCTTCCTAAGATGATCAAGTAATTACTCACCGGCATATCAATCACCTGAATATTAAGGGTTATCCTTATTTCAGGATGTGCACACAAAACCAAGGTCACGTCCTTGATTTCACCTATGGTCGTTTGTTGTAAATTATTATAAGAGAGCATGATTATGGCGTTTTCATTTGTACAAGACAAGCCTAGATATTCCATAATAATCTTCAACATTACACTTGGCCCGACCCGCCATCAACGAGACAATAATGGGCAATCTTGTCCATAATATTTACAGAAATATAAAACGGGGTTTTTTTTTACAGTGTGCATAAAGTTATGTACACTTACTTTATTTACAGTTGAATTCCATTCATCTACCTCTTCTGATAGGTTGGCTATAATGGAAGATTTTCCTTCCATAAAAATTTCCAGATGCTTTTGTTGCTCAAGGACGAGAACCATGTCCAGGAGGGTAGCATCAACTTTAATATTATCCAATTGATTGAGAATGTTGTATTTGGAAGAGGGAAGAGGGGAGGTATTTCATTTACTGTCAAGAGCTTTAGAAACTTGAACAGTAGCAACTGGTGAATATGATATTGGGCTTGAAGAATTGCGAGGACAATCATATTTACCTTTTGGAGAATAAGATTTATTCCTAGTATTGATGATCATAACATCCTCTAGCTCTGCAAAGTCTAGGACAACAATAGTAGTTTCAGGTCTTTTACCAAAGATTTTATCTCTAGCACTCTTCTTTACTTCACATGTACTTTCCTCATGGTGTTCCTTACAAAATTTACACCAACTATGAGGCATGATAGCTTTAGGTTGAAAGTTATTTTCATTAATATTCTTTAAGGGTGGCGAAGAAGAAGATGAGGCCCACAGGGTAAGAGAGGGGACATTTCATTTCTGCTCATATGATATCATTCTATTATTCATGTCTTGTACAATCTACAAGAGGGCAGACCTGTTCTTTCGAGATGTTCTTCATACTTTAAACAAGTATGCAGAGCGGATCCAAGGTTATCAATGGCCTTTTATTCAAGCCTATGATGGTAGGGGGAAGGTAAAGAATTATAATAATGCATGAAAGTGGCTTGGTTCTGAGGGTGAATGAGTTCAAGGATTTGGTTGTATAATTTGGTGAAACGCAAGTTGAAAGACTTGATAGTTTCACCATCCTTATATGCAATGTTATTGTACTCCCATAACTTCTTGGTTGGTTTTTTAGATTTCCCATAGGTAGAATTGAACCAATAGACTATCTTCTCCCAAGTAGAAAGAATCTTAGAAGGAAGGTCAAATAAATCGGTCGCAGCCTTTCCTTCAAGGGAATTCACAAATAATCACATACAAGTGTCATTGTCATTGGCTCCTATGTTGTGACAGGCATTAGAAAATGCCACCAAGTGTTCATTCGTAGTGACCATGTTATTCCCTGAAAACCTAGGGAGATTCTCTTTGAATTTAGGAAGTGGACAAGTAACATGTGCTAGATTAAGAGGGGAGGAAGCATGCCACAGAGTAGTTGTAACATCTTCTTCAAACTGAAAAAGCTCATACTTTTTTATGACTTTACAGGGGTTTGTGGTAGATTGGACAGAGACTTGGTGATTGTACAAGATACCAATCACTAACAAGGATGAAGGTTTATATGAAGAGGCACCTCCACTGCCACCAGAGACACCACTAGACGCCATCTTGTAAACGATAATTAAGGGAGAGAAAGACGAAATGGATGAATCAAACAAATCTCTCCTTAGAGTACTCTGTTGGACTGACAAAACAATGTCTCTTCTTCCTATTTCAGCAATAGTATTAATATCAGGTGATAAACCTCTTCTTCTCCTAGAGATACGGGGGTTTAAGGACATGAAAAGAAGATCAAAAACTGTAGTAAAAAGAAATCTAAAGTTTATTCCTAGGATGTCTTTGCATAGCTTCCCAACGTTCTTGGACACTTGTGTCCTACTCAATTGCTTCTCATGGACATTCAAGCTCACCCCCGGTATTAGCTGTCTCTAAGATGATATTAAATAAGTTTAAAGTAATGTTGGTCTGATCTTTAAGACCGGGCTCAATATTGGGATGCCTTGCAACAAGCACAAACATGAAGAAAAGAAATAGTCAAAGAATCAATATTATAAATATAAATATATTCAATGAAAATCAAGCTTATAATCAACCAGAGAGATATTGAAGATCTCCCCAGTATGGTTGCCAAATAAATGTTGAGGAAAAGATATGGATTTATCTTACTCAAGTATTTTTGAATCTTGCTTGGCTAAGGCAAGATAGTCGGGAATGTTACCCTATGTTTATAGCCTCAAAAAATGTTTCCCAATCCACAAGTATTAATTACAAGGGCTTAGGATGATTTTTTGAATAAAAGATTGTTGCAAAATATATCATTTTTATACAATTTTTTGAATATATTAGATTGGAAAAGTAAATGTGGAGATCAAAAGCAAAAATACCAAGTCACATATGAACACAGATGAGACAGAATAGCAATCACTTTATTTCATTCCAATAAATCAAAATAATTGTTCTCTTTACAAAATCCATGTGGGGGGTATGGACCAAGGTCAAACTTAGATATCCCTGATGAAAACCGTACAAAAGGACTCTAACAATAAGTAAAAATTGAACTTTAAAATATGGATCAACTTGCCACAGACTGTTTCCCTCTTGACTCTGCACAATATCCTTTATCAAACATGAAATTTAATGCATAAACAGACAAGTCCACACAGACTATCAAAGATAGATCAACACCTCTAAAAACAAGCGTTTGAAATATATGATTTAGCTTTGAACCTTGTTGTCTACAATAGGACTATCTCAAACTGAACTATCTCAATAAAACTTAAGAGAAAATCTTAGTATGTTTTCTCCTTCTATTCTCCTCTTGGTCTTCCTTCTCATTTGGATTTTATGCATTCCAAATTAGTTGAAGTAGTTCAACTACCTCATTTAGTCAAGTTAACTAAAACTCAACTAACTTTTACTTTAGGGGAAGAATTAATAATAATAATAAAGGGTCTTTTGTTAAATAATAACTAGTAGGTGGGACCCCTTGTGACTCCCTTTAATTTAAAAAAAAAAATAAACATAATAGAAAATCAATCAAACACATCCTTCCTTGTGGCTCCCATAACCATCTCCACAATTTGAAATTTAAATATCAATGATATTTCAAATTATATCAAAACATGTAAATATCCACAATATCCAAAAATAGTTTGTTGTCCAAAATTTTCAGCAGTACATTGTCCTCAATAAATCAATAATAAAACATAATAAAAAACTTTATTTGCCAATTTGAGAGGCAATTTTCATTTTGTTGCTTCTATCCCCTTTTGAATTTCTTGAATTAGCCTTAGGTTGCGTAGAACCTTGAGGCTTGATCTCACTGATGACATGGAAACAATCATCTCTCAAGTGCATACGGGATGATACTAACTTGGCTAAGTCACTTGAAGGAGAGGAGGGGGTAACAACAACTTTTCCTTTTTCAGTCATATGGTGGGCCTCAGTTTTGAGCCTTTTGCTTGTGTGGGAGGACTATACAGGTGAGTGTGCAGGGGATATCTGAACATTTGGGTTAACATGTGGCGGAGGAGGAGGTAAAGACAAATTTGGCCAGCCACGATGGTGGGATACTGTTGGGTGAACAATATCCTACCATCTGTCATTCTCGGGAACTTCAGGTTGCAAAGAAACATGAGAGGGCACAGGGATACCAGGGACATGTTGGGGCTGGAAGGTAGGCATATTTGGCCTAGGCTGGACTATCCCTTGTCCAATCCAATTGAAAAATCCATCTTGAAAGAGTTGGTTTAACTCTTGAGGATCGACATCAAAATGTATTAAGAATCTGGGCCTTCTAGGCCCTCTGTTCCAATTTCCTCTGCCCTTATTATTTCGGGCATGACTTCCTTTGCTGAAGAAGTTCACCCTGTATGCAACAATTATTATCAACTAGCTTCTTAAACAAACCATACATGACATTCTCTTAATATGAAACAAAGTTTGGGTCAACAATCACATCAGACTCATGCAATCCAATCCATAAAATTTATTTAATATTTGTCAAATGAGCAGGGGGTGAAATAGGGTTCAGGGATATCTGAGGGGATTGTATTGAGCAAAAAAGTGATATCATGACCGAGAGTAAGAACATGATTAATCCTCATCAATTCATTAAACAAATGATTGTGCAACAATACCAAAACATATCAGTTGTCATATATATCTGTGTTGTTTTTTATCGTTGTTATACAGAGTTTTAATTTAATTTTAGTGAACAGGGCATGCAAAATGAATTTGGGATCGTGAGGGGATTTGTAATGAGCGACAAAGTGAAAAAATGAGAGGGAAATAGATGGATATTGTTCATAAAATCAATTAAATCAATCAACTATCATAACTATGATTCAAATTTAATCCAAAAAGCATCTACTTCCAAGACCAAAACATTCATTGTTCCCCAATTGCATACAAATTCCTTGTTGTCCCAATAACAATTTAATTTCCCAGAAATATTCAATTAATAACAGTCTGTGTATTATATCTTATGCAACATTTTCCATTCAACAGTATTGTATATACTGACGTTGATCTCTTCTTTTTAAAATAAACAAAACATGCATAACAATCTTTGTTATATTATGCCCAACATTTATCCTTGATAATTAATAATATACTCAGGATAAAAATCAACAGTTACTATCTTTTACAAAAATGAGGCCCAATTTATTTTCCCACATGTTCCTTTTAAATCATGGACAGACTTAAGAGCATGCGCGAGGAACCAATCATAACACAAGGTATTAAATCATATAATTGCTTGAATCGACAACAACAATCAACCCCATAACCCCGAGCATGATCTTTGTGTGCATAAACTTCTTTTTAAACAAGTGATAGTCTGCACGATGATTCCCATATAACCATATCATGTATGAAGTGAACAAAACTAAATTTACACATAAGCACCTCTTTTAACTTGCCAGAACCTTGATAGGGCTTGGTGAAACTCACACAAGTGTCTTCTTATTTTTAAATGCAATCAAGATAATGTTGGGATTAAGCGCATTAATCTAGACCATAAACAAATCGAAGGATATCTCTTGGTTGTATATAACCCTAATTCTCTTTTTGTTTGAACAAATTCATCATAGAGAGGACACAAAGTGATTTGACTAAGAGGAGGGAGTACATGTCTTTAACATTTCCACCATTCATTAAACTGATAACCCAAAACTGAACTATCTCAATAAAACTTAAGAGCAAACCTTAATATGCTTTCTCCTTCTATTCTTCTCTTGGTCTTCCTTCTCATTTGGATTTTATGCATTCCAAATTAGTTGAAGTAGTTCAACTACCTCATTTAGTCAAGTTAACTAAAACTCAACTAACTTTTAGTTTAGAGAAAGAATTAATAATAATAATAAAGGGTCTTTTGTTAAATAATAACTAGTAGGTGGGACCCCTTGTGACTCCCTTTAATTTAAAAATAAAAATAAACATAATAGAAAATCAATCAAACATATCCCTCCTTGTGGCTCCCATAACCATCTTCACAATTTGAAATTTAAATATCAATGATATTTCAAATTATATCAAAACATGTAAATATCCACAATATCCAAAAATAGTTTGTTGTCCAAAATTTTTAGCAGTACACTGTCCTCAATAAATCAATAATAAAACATAATCAAAAACTTTATTTGCCAATTTGAGAGGCAATTTTCGTTTTGTTGCTTCTATCCACGTTTGACTTACTTGAATTAGCCTTAGGTTGCATAGAACCTTGAGGCTTGATCTCACTGATGACATGGAAACAATCATCTCTCAAGTGCATACGAGATGATATTAACTTGGCTGAGTCACTTGAAGGAGAGGAGGGGGTAACAACAACTTTTCCTTTGTCAGTCATATGGTGGGCCTCGATTTTGAGTCTTTTTCTTGTGTGGGAGGACTATACAGGTGAGTGTGCAGGGGAAATCTGAACATTTGGGTTAACATGTGGAGGAGGAGGAGGTAAAGACAAATTTGGCCAGCCACGATGGTGGGAGACTGTTGGGTGAACAATCTCCTGCCATCCGTCATTCTCGGGAACTTCAGGTTGCAAAGAAACATGAGAGGGCACAGGGATACCAGGGACATGTTGGGGCTAGAAGGGAGGCCTCTTTGGCCTAGGCTGGACTATCCCTTGTCCAATCCAATTGAAAAATCCAACTTGAAAGAGTTGGTTTAACTCTTGAGGATCGGCATCAAAATGTATTAAGAATCTGGGCCTTCTAGGCCCTCTGTTCCAATTTCCTCTACCCCTATTACTTCGGGCATGACTTCCTTTGCTAAAGAAGCTCACCCTGTATGCAGCAATTATTATCAACTAGCTTCTTAAACAGACCATACATGGCATTCTCTTAATATGAAACAAAGTTTGGGTCAACAATCACATCAGACCCATGCAATCCAATCCATAAAATTTATTTAATAATTGTCAAATGAGCAGGGGGTGAAATAGGGTTCAGGGATATCTGAGGGAATTGTATTGAGCAAAAAAGTGATATCATGACCGAGAGTAAGAACATGATTAATCCTCATCAATTCATTAAACAAATGATTGTGCAACAATACCAAAATATATCAGTTGTCATATATCTCTGTGTTGTTTTTTATCGTTGTTATACATAGTTTTAATTTAATTTTAGTGAACAAGGCATGCAAAATGAATTTGGGATCGTGAGGGAATTTGTAATGAGCGACAAAGTGAAAAAATGAGAGGGAAATAGATGGATATTGTTCATAAAATCAATTAAATCAATCAACTATCATAACTATGATTCAAATTTAATCCAAAAAGCATCTACTTCCAAGACCAAAACATTCATTGTTCCCCAATTGCATACAAATTGCTTGTTGTCCCAATAACAATTTAATTTCCCAGAAATCTTCAATTAATAACAGTCTGTGTATTATAGTTTATGCAACATTTTCCATTCAACAATACTGTATATACTGACGTTGATCTCTTCTTTTTAAAATAAAATAAAAACATGCATAACAATCTTTGTTATATTATGCCCAACATTTATCCTTGATAATCAATAATATACTCAGGACAAAAATCAACAATTACTATCTTTTACAAAAATGAGGCCCAATTTATTTTCGCACATGTTCCTTTTAAATCATGGACATACTTAAGAGCATGCACGAGGAACCAATCATAACACAAGGTATTAAATCATATAATTTCTTGAATCGACAACAACAGTCAACCCCATAACCCCGAGCCTGATCTTTGTGTGCATAAACTTCTTTTTAAACAAGTGATAGTATGCACGATGATTCCCATATAACCATATCATGTATGAAGTGAACATAACTAAATTGACACACAAGCACCTCTTTTAACTTGCCAGAACCTTGATAGGGCTTGGTGAAACTCACACAAGTGTCTTCTTATTTTTAAATGCAATCAAGATAATGTTGGGATTAAGCACATTAATCTAGACCATAAACAAATAGAAGGATATCTCTTGGTTGTATATAACCCTGATTCTCTTTTTGTTCGAACAAATTCATCACAGAGAGGAAACAAAGTGATTCGACTAAGAGGAGGGAGTCCATGTCTTTAACATTTCCACCATTCATTAAACTGATAACCCAAAACTTGAAAAACTCCAGAAGGTGACCGACGAGGTAGAGACAAGTCAGAGTCCAAGTCGGGCTCTTTAAAAATTAAATGCAGAGGCAACAAAAGCCTGTTTGTATTTTTAAAAAAACACAGAGAGTTGATGGTCTTCCATATAATCATATCCTTTTTACCATCGATTAACAACCACATGCCACAATACAATTTTGAAAAAGAAAGAGAAGTGAGACATGCTCCTTTTTAAAAAAAAATACAGTCCTTCGACTTATAGCTCCAAGACCTTAATAGAATCGTAAGTGAATTCATGAGTGAAGAATAAAGTAATTCAAGCTAACCAATCCAAACACACATGTATGTGACTAACACTTTTTTGCAGAGAGGGTTAATTAAAACATTTATGGATATTGTAAACCACAAGGGTATAATGCATCTTTCCAACACCCATGAAGTCGAACAACTTTCGAAAACAATGGACAGCGAGGCCATCTACAGTCATCATTATAGCAGGGATGAGAGGATTGGTGTGTGGAAACTCTTCACACTTGTATCCATTCAAAACATACACATTCTTGCATTAACATTCGGGCCAACCAAGACTGGACTTTTGGAAATCTTTCATTCAAAAAATAGTAAGAAACGGGCCATCAACAATTAGTATGGCAAAGAGTATAGTTGATCCTCCTTAGCTATAGCCATAAAATAGTGGTCAAGTATCACATTAGAAAGCCTCGAGGATATTAGAGATATATAGCACCTAAAATTCCTTCTCTCTTAAAACTTTGTCAAACCTTTGTAGAAATCCCTTTAAAACCTAGAGTATCAATAATTTGAAAAATTATTTAGTACAATATTCTTCTAATAGTAGAAAAAAAAAACTCTGGAAGTGGGTGGCCTATCCCAAAATAATCCTTGCAAGAAGATGATCACATTAGTGTATCTCACTGGTAACTCTTTTAATGGAGCCAAGTGGTCCCATGAATACCACTAGAATGGGGAACTAAATCACTAGGTTTGAAGAAAAATAGAGAAACTTGTTGACACATAAATGACATTCCAAAATAACATCACCACCTAAACAATCTCCTTTAAAACTTCCATTAACCAACATTCCATATTTGGAACAATTGGATAAATTGATTGGTAGTGGGGAATCCTCCATGGGTGGAGGTCATCGTACTGAACCATCCTTTCATGACACTCAACAACATAGGCTACATAGATTTCCTAAGGTAGATATGAATAATTTTGATGGCTCTAGTGGGATGGGTACACCATATGGAACATTTTTTTTCTTTGAAGGGCATTAATGATGAATAGTTGAAACTCCAAGTGGGTGTATGATATTTGTATACAGAGTGTTGGTAGTGGTGGAAATGACATTAAAATGCATATGAGTACATTACATGGGGTTGGTTTGTGAAGGTTGTTTATGCTAGATTTGAAACTAATACTCATTTTTTGGTAATAGTGACCAAGTTGTGCCAAACCAACATAGTGGAAGCCTAAATATTTATCCCTTTGAGAGAATGAAAATTTGAATAGTAGGTATGACTGGTGAGTTATTCAAGGAATGTTTAATCAGTGGTCTCATGGAGGAGATAAAATTATACATATTTATTTCCCACCCTGCTACTTGATTGGAGGCTTCTCAATGAGAAAAAAAGACTTAGGTGGTGGTCATAGGCTAGAAAGAATGACCCAATTTTTTTTCATGACCATGTCCCCCTTATGTTCCCACTTCTAGGCCTTTGCTATCAATGTGATGAAAAATTTATCAAAAGGCCTAAATGTAAGGAACACAAATGTTTTTTCATATATATGGCTACATCATGCACACTCAAGGAAATTTCAGAGGAAGACGTGAGTGAGTTAGATTTGGTAGAAACTACACCTAATGAGGAACCCACTTAGGAGCCTCCTTGTGAGGGACTCCAAATTCCCTCCATGATTTGTTAGGAATTACAACTCCCTCGACCTTGAATTTGGTTGGATGCATCAAGAACAAGAAGGTGATTATCTTAATCGACAATGATGTCACACACAAATCATCCTTTGTGAACTGGAAGAAGAAACCCATTGTTATTTCCACACAATGCATACTTTTCAAATCAATATAGATAATTGAGGTAACTATGAAATGTGGTGGTAAGTGTGAGAATGTGAAACTCCAATTGGGGGACTATTTCCTAAAAACAAATGTGTTTTCCATTGAAATGAGAGGTTGTGATGTAAGTATTGAAGCATAATCGATGCAAACATTGGGCCTTGTTACGATGGAGTTCAACGAGTTATAAGTGAGCTTCAATGAGGAGGGATATAAAAAATCCCTCGAAGTTCTCCAAGTCCATTCACTGAAAATTATTATCTCTCACGGTATGAAAAATCTTCAGAATAAATGCCACTTAGTTATTATTTCCCAATTCAATGTTATCCAAGTAGTGGATAACTCCCCACAAGAAATTTATATTTATTTATAGTTGGTTTTGGACAAACATTGGCACAAGGTGATCCAGATTTATGAGGGGAACAAAATAAATAATAGACTGAATACAATAACATAGAAATACAGAGAACAAAAATAGATATCCAATGAACAATAACTTATATTGAATAAATAAAATAGGTTGAAACTGTAAAATTGCAGAACTAAAAACAACTTGCTCGAATGGTGGTAGCTATCTTTAAGAACAGATGTGGTTGTTGTGTGCATCCTTATAAGCAGAATGATTACAATGAGGCTCCAGAGGCCTTTTTAACGTGACTCATGAACAACAAAAGCCTAGACATCCAAAAACCTAACCCTAGGAGATGAAACACCAAATGTTATAGGCGACCTCAACTTCCCGGGGTCGT
>JZKD02S1273376.1:123979-137285 GCA_000966675.3 Picea glauca
AAAATTGTTTAGGGCCCCAAAACGGACATGGAAGTACATAAATATGTACTGACGTGAAAACCTCCAAAATAATCCAGTTGGATTAGGTGGGAAGCCACAAATATCCACTTGGAAGATATGTAGGGCTTCAGACAGCCCCGGAAGTGTAGAACCCATAATTACAAAGAATTACAGAAGAATGTGATGAACTAAAAACTATTGAGAGGAACCAATTGGAATAGGTCGGTGGCCACCAATATCCACCTGGATCAGTCCTCTCCCCTTATGAAGAAATGGTCTCCATTGTGTTGAGTGCCCCCATCAAGTGAGGAAATTTCTATTGAATTTGGCTCCGGGTGAGCCACTTGCCTTGGTTCAGGAGCTACCCTGCCTTAACAACCCAATAAAGTTGGATCCTCTGTTGGTGAGTGACCTTGACCTATGTGTCCACTATATTATCAGTGGATGCATGTTCCATGATGTCAGGGTTGAGCTTTGTTGGTGTCAACTGTTCTGTGATCTCTGAGGTGTCCAATAGTGGTGGAAAATATGGTTGGAGGAGGTCCACATTGAACACTAGGTGCAAGCCAAGGAAGGGGGGAGTGTTGAGCTCAAAATCATTGTCACCCACAGCCTTGGTGATAGTTTAAGGCCCATATCAAAGTGGACGAAGCTTCTGATGGGTCCCTGTAAGGAATTCTTTTGGAAAATGTAACCAGACCTTGTCTCCCACTTGAAACTTGTGTGGTACTCGGTGTTGATCATGGCGCTACTTATACTTAGCATTGGATTTCTACAAAATATCATGGACCTGTTGGTGGATGTGTTGAATCCACTCAATGAATCTGGTGGCTTTGTCAACCTCAGACCGAACATGGGTAGAATCTATCTGTGTGGTTGTAAGAGGTAGTGCAACATCAATAGGACCCAAGGGTTGGAATCCCAACCCCACCTGAAAGGGGCTATGGTTGGTTGAGCTATGGAGAGCCCTGTTGTAGCTTGTTGAACATATGGAAGACTCTCATCCCATGTAAATGGATGCTTAGAGTTATACATGTGCAGGATGTGCACAATCGTCCGATTGACGACCTATGTTTGGCCATCGGTTTGAGGGTGGAAGGCAGTGGATTTAGTGAGCTTGGTGTCCAACAATGACCAAAGACTCGACCAAAATGTGTTGAGGAACCTGTTGTCCCGATCGGAGATGATGGTATGTGGTATCCCAAAATGGACCCACACTCGTTCGAAGAAGAGCTTGGAATAATATGTCATTGTGATGCTCTTCTTACAAGATAAGAGAATGACCATCTTCGAAAACCGATCAACCACCAAAAATACATAATCATTTCCTTGCTTGGTGGATGGAAGGCCAGACATGTATTCCATCAATATGGATTCCCAAGGCCTCTCAAGAGTAGGAAGAGGGGTGTATAAGCCTTGACTCTTGATGGTTGGATTGAAAATGGAACATGCAGTGCAAGATTTGATATACTTACTGACGTCATGTCGAAGTTTTGGCCAACAAAAATGTTTTTGTAGAATGACCACATTTTTCTCTACGCCAAAATGTCCTGCCATCTGACTGTAGTGAGCCTCTCAAATAAGGTTTGCACACTCGCTTGCAGGAACACAAAGATGGCCCAGATGGAAAAACAATCCATCCTGAATGTGAAAATCAATGACATTCGCACCTATATCCAATATTTGATAGGTGGTGGTGAAGTTTGTATCTTGTTGATAAAGTTGGGGCCACTCAGATGCCTCATGCCCACAGGAATGGAGCACAGTGGTGAGTGCAGCCACGTGAGGTCGACTAAGGAATTTAGTGACACGATTTTTTCTCCCTATCTTATACTTGATTTTGAGATGGAATTGTTGCAGGTAGGTGGACCACTTCTGAAGGTGGTCGTTCTACAACTTCCCCTATGTCTGTATGAACTACAGAGGCTTGTGATCAGTGTGGATGATTTTCTCTTGTCCCAGAATGTAATGTTTCCATTGACGACAGGCTTGTACAATGGAATACATTTCCTTATCATAGGTGGGGTATTTTCGGACATTATCTAAGAGTGTCTCACTGTTGTATGTTACTCGATGACCGTGTTGAGTGAGAACTATGCCTAAAACATATTCGGATGCATCAGTCTGAATATTGAATGGTTGTTGAAGATCAGGTAAGGAGAGTACTGGAGATAATCACAAGTGATTCTTTAGATCATAAAGTTCTCGTTGTTGTGCCTTCCCCCACATGAAATTTTCCTTGCCACCACCCTTAGTCAGTTGGTTGAGGGCCCATGCGATATGAGAGAATCCCAACACGAACTATCAATAGAAGTTGGCAAGTCCCAAGAAGCTCTGAAACTCGGTTAGTGTGGTTGGGGATGGCCAGTCACGGATGACTTGGATCTTAGCTTGATCCACATGTACCGCATGTTCATTAACAATGTAGCCTAAGTGGAACCTGTTCATGCCAAAGGAGCATTTTTCCAAGTTGGCATATAGCTTGTGTTGTCGTAGAGTGTTAAAAGCCTATTGAATATGTTGCATGTGCTCCTCCCAAGTTTTGTTGAAGATGAGGATGTCATCCAGATATACCACCACAAAAGAGTTGGTGAAGGGTATCAATACATCATCCATCAACCTCATGAAATTTGTTGGTGCATTTGTTAGGCCAAAGGGCATGACCATCCATTCGAAGAGACCTTATTTAGATTTGAAAGTTGTCTTCCATACATCAGTCAGTTCAATGGGAACCTGGTGGTATCCAGACTTTAGGTCAATCTTGTTGAAGAACTTGACCCCCTTGAGTTGGTCAAGAAGGTTATCAATTCGGGGAATTGGGTACCGGTTCTTGACTGTGATTTTTTTTAATGCTCTATAATCAATGCAGGGCCTCCAAGTCCTGTCTTTCTTCTACACTAGTACAATCATGCTTTTGCAAGGGGAGGAGTTGGGTTTGATGTGCCCCTTTTTAAGCAAATCTTGGATCTAACGCTTGATTTCGTCATTTTCCATCAACGAGTGACGATAAAATGGTCCATTAGGCAAAGGTGCATTGGGGGTTAGATCAATTGGATACTTGACTTGATAGTGCGTCGATACCTCGATGGGTGAGGAGAATATGTCTATGTACTCTTCCACGATTCTGTCCACTTTCTTCTACTGCAAAGAGAGGCTCTATGTAGAGGTCACGAATGTGGTGGCACCTTCTACTTACTGTGAGCACGAATAAAAAATAATACGAACTTTCCGGTCTGTGAAATGACCTTATTGCATTTCTTAGTAGAAATTAAAGAAATAGTGGTAGGCAGTGCTACCTTTGGTATCCTGTAAAATTGTCTACCCAAAGTAATAATAAAATTGCGAGGTCTAGACTCATACACAACATGCCGCTTCCACAAATATGGTTGTCCTAAAAGAACATCACAACCTTCAAGGGGAGAAATATCACACAATACCTCATCTTTGAAGGGCTTGATGTCGTAGGTTAGATGACATTGTTGGTTGATGCAAAGATCTCTTCCTTGGCGAAGCCAGCTGATGGTGTAGGGTTGCAGGTGCAGTGTCATCGGTAGTTCCAACCACTTGACGATCTCTGTTGAGATCATGTTCTTCTGACTACCACTATCGACAATGAAATGAAGAAAAGCCCCCTTTACTCACATCTGTGAGTGAAAGAGGTGTTCCCCTTCCTCTGGTTCTTCTAGTTCACTTGGTTGGAATATGGTGGTAGCCACAATGGCGTTGGGTTCTACATCAATAATCTACTTCCATCCTTTTGGATTTGATTCAGATTCAGACTCTGCCTTGGACTCGGAAGCTTTCAGCTCAACAACCAGTGACTACTTGGAGTGACATTCTTCGGTGTTGTGCCAAGGGATTTTATGGTATTCACACCACTTTCCCATGTCCATCTTAGAATTCTCATTACCCTTCTTGTGTTGTGGCTTGGACTGGTTGTCCTGAGAGTGGCCATATTTGCTCCATCCTTTGTTTTTTGGGTTGAGGTTGCCTTTTTCCTGCTTTTCCTATGAGGAATTTGCATATCCAAACTCTCACCTCTTATGCTTAATTCTTTGCTTGATCTTGACAACATATCTATAAGTCCTACCCAATGATGTGATGTCCAAAAACTCCATTTATTTTTTAATGTATCTATGCAGACATCCGCGGTATTTGAGTACCATATGTCGTTCAAAGTCTTTGATACCCAATTTGGTGCACAAGGTATCGAAAATATTGGTGAAATCTAGTACTCTCTCATCCCTTTCATGATGCAGGGTGGTCCATCTTATGTATTGGTCCTCGTAGCTTCCAACATGGTAGTATTGTTCTTTAATTACATCCCTGAAGGAATCCCATGTGGGGGAGACCAAAAATATTGCATATTTCTCTATGGCCTTTTGCTCAGAGTAAGTATCCCACCAGTCCTTAACATGAAAGACAACCTTGAGGAGTGCAAAAGTAATCTTTTGCCTATCAAAAAAATTGTGGACCGAAAAATACCCTTCGAGCAAATTCAACCATTTATCTACAACATATGCATCTATCAGTCCTTCAAATAATGGGATATAAAAATTTACTTGTACCTTGAAGGGGGTTGCATGGCTACTTGATGAATATGTGTCTCATGTGGGTAGCCGTCGAAGGATCTGTGCAAAGTTGTCCATCATTTTGTTCCTTTGTTGCACAAGGGCTTCCTCGAGAAACAATGTAAAAGGATCTCCTGCTCCATTTTTCTTCTCGTCCCCCATGAGTTGTGTTCAGGCTCGGCGTGATCAATCTTGCAAAGGCTCGACTGGTTCAAGTCCCAACTTCTTGTACCTAGATCTTTTTGGGGACATGCACAAAGAAAAATAAATGAAGAACAGACCGCTCTAATACTATTGATCCAGATTTATGAGTGGAACGAAATAAATAATAGATTGAATACAATAACACAGAGATACAAAGAAAAACAACAGATATCCAATGAACAATAACTTCTATTGAATAAATAAAATAGGTTGAAACTATAAAACTACATAACTGAAAACAACTTGCTCGAATGGTGGTAGTTATCTATGAGAAGAGATGTGGTTGCTACGCGCATCCATTTGAGAAGAATGATTACAATGAGGATCCAGAGGCCTTTTTAACATGACTCATGAATGACAAAACCCTAGACATCCAAAAACCTAACCCTAGGAGATGAAATGCTAAAAGTTATGTGGGCCCCAATGGGTAAGTTTGTACCTCAACTTCTCGAGGTCGAAATTTTGCATACGACCTACGTTTTAGGTGCCTGATAGCCCATTGGAAAGGCATTTTCGAGAACTACACATTATGTTGTCAAACTCTAACTTCATCTATAGTTTTACTGTGGAAATCCAAAAAAAACATTATTTAGGGCCTCAAAACAACCCTATAAGTATAGAAAGATGTATTGATGTGAAAACCTCCAAAATAATCTAGTTAGATTAGGTGGGTGGCCACGAATCTCCACCTGGAAGTTGTGTAGGGATTCAAATATCCCCGGAAGTGTAGAACCCACGATTACAAAGAATTACAGAAGAACGTGTTGAACTAAAAACTATCAATAGGAGCCAGTTGGAATAGGTGGGTGGCCACCAATATCCACCTGGATCACAAGGTATTTGAAACACCACATGAATTACCTCATTGCATGGAGAACATGATCATGGAATTCCATTAATTTTAGGTAGTCAACTGCTCAATGTGTGCCCTTATTACCATCCTTTTGCACAAAAAAATGAAATTGAAAATATCATTAAGGAATCATTAGAGGTTAGAGTCATACGTCCTAGTACAATCCTCTACCCCTCCTCAATGGTCATGATTTTGAATAATAAAGGTAATTGGTTGATGTGTATGAGCCTTCATTCCCATAACAAGTTGGTGATTAAAGATAAATTTCCTATTCCTATCATTTTTGAACTATTGGATGAGCTTCATGGAGAATGGTTCTTCACTAAACTTGATATATGTTTTGGTTATCACTAAATTTGGACTTCCTTCACACACATGAAGGAAGACATACCTAAGACTAATGCATTTTGTGCTTGTCTTATTTAAAAATATTTTGATTTACAATAAAACTTGGGAGGAAGATGTGCATATAACATTACAAATACTCTAGGATAACTAATTGTTCATCAAACATCCCATTTTCACTTTCTCCACTTTTGAAGTAGAATATTTGGGTCACATTATTCCAAGTACCAATATCACCAAGTACCAAGTACCAAGATCACCAACAAGTGCCTTAACCACATAACATATCAAGAAGTACCTCAAACATGTGATACCATAGAAAACCAGATGCCAAACAACCAATAATGTAGTTCTAACCATGTATCATATCATAAACCAAAGTGTACCATATCACATACCATTACCAACAATACATGCCTCAAGCATATAACATGTAACTCTCACATAAACATACATGTAACTTGTATTTTATATGATACTCATTAAAACTAACATGTAACTCTTCTTCAGACCTCAACAAATTGGTACCAACATTCTCCCCAAATTATCTTAGCCTCATGGGAGTAATAACTAGTGTCTAGAGGGGCCTCACGTGATGAGTGCTAGACAATCGACAGGGGTGCCTCGCGTGACACCCTATGCCTAACCCGCAAGGGCCAACCAAATTAGGGTTTTTACATAAACCCTCCCTCTCTATAGCTTTGAAACTTTCACTCTTTTCTCGCACTTTCTCTGTTGCCTCAAACTTGTCGTCAGATCCGCCAATAAACCAAGATATTAGACCATAACATTTTCACAAGATAGATATCCAATGTAAGTGTGTGTGTCAAATGAATGTCTCATCTTGTGTATTTATACTTTTGGTAGGTAACCTATTTCCTTATTCTTAGGCATCCTTGACTTTCTTGTCACAACCACTTTACCGATTCATTAATTGACTTGTAACAATTTAGGGGCTTCTTGACCAATCTTCGGGGCTTATAAATTCACAAGGCCATATCTCCCTAACCATGAGGAAACACATGGCGTACCACATATCACCGGAAATGGAACGACGAGTACTATCCATCTATGAGTGTCTTTCCTGCATTTGCATTGTCCTTCATCTCCATATTTCTCAATCAACTTTAGGTACCATAACCACACCTTCAGGGCTTCATGAAAACTTCATCAACTGCACCCAACACATCCATTGACTTAAACTACTCCATCAATGACAACTAACTCATCATCAATCTCAACCACATCTCTAGGGCTTCCAAACTTCTCCAAGGGTTGACATCAATCTCTAAGAGTTTACATCAATATATAAGGGTTGACATCAATGAAAACCAATTGTCCAACAATCTCCCCCTTTGGCATTGATGGAAACACCAACTTTGATGGAAACACTGATTGAAACACTCATGCTCCCCCTGTGACCATTTCTCTTGATCAATGTTTCTCACTCTCCCCCTTTGACATCAATGGAAAAGGGTCTCTCTCCTTGGGTTTTCTCCCCCTGTCTTCATGCATCTATTCTTTTTCTCTCTCTTTTACATCATGGGAAAAAGGATAACTCCCCTTGTCGGTATGTCTCCCCCTGTCTTTATGATATTGATCTTCCTTTCTTTCCCAGTCTCTTTCTTTGACTATTTCTCTTCCCTTTACTTATCTTTAGGATATTGTGTTGATCAATGTAGGGATACCTATATAAGTTTCCTTTCCTCTCTTTTAGTGCTTGCTAATTGTCCATCGGTGCTTCCTCTTGTAACTCTCTGATATATATAAAAAAAACTTTCATTACTTGATTTCAAATTATCTATCATGACCATATTGTTCAACAATGATTTCTTTTAATGATTGGTGATTTCTCTTTCCTTGTTATGTTGTACCTTTCACTACTTGTATTTTTGTAACCATCTGATTCCACCGATTGTAAATATATTGCTATGAATCTTCTCTGGCCTTTGTTTTGTGTACCTTCTAGGTATCCATGTCCATCCATATGTCACAAAATTTCCATCACTTTTCTACTCAACTGTCCACAATGCTGACCCATCTATCATTGTACTATCATGAAGGTGTCACGACTACAAATAACCAAATGTGTCCACTGATACACTCTATCTGCAAATCAAAATCTACATATCTGGAACAATCTGTACTGAATATATATTTTCCTGAAGGAATACATTCATAAACTTCTTCATGTGTAACTTCCAACTAGTATCTGTGTGGGACCAATACTTATCAACTAATCAATATGTAAATATGTACTTATGTTATCTGATTGCTCTGAATCTATCTCTGCAAACACCTCAAACTGCTCGAAGGATGGTTTTCTTATCTATAGTAGCTACTAAACTGACTCCCCCTATTCAATATTCATATTCACTAGGATTCTCCAAGCTAGGTGGCTCAGAAAGATACTCGCTTTGATGCAAAGTAATCTTCCTCTTCATCTATAGATTGATCATCTCTCTTAACTCAACTTATTTCTTTCTTCGTGTGGATTGAACTTGCACTACAATTCCTAAAACTACAATCTCTTGGGAATGTTGTTTATTCACTTGCTCTTCTTTTCTTTCTTGTACTACTACAAATCCTGCAATCTCTTGGACCTGTTCTTTATTTATATGTCGTCTTGTTTTTCATTTCTTCTCCAAACCTTCTTGTATCTGACATCTTCTTTTTTCCCTGTATATTTTTCTTCATCTATTGCCAATATTAGGTGTCCTTCATTCATTTGATCTTCCTTTAGCTTTTCTTGTTTTATTTTCGAAACCTTCTTATATCTGATATTAGTGTTCTTTCTCAAGGAATTATCCATCATGCTTCTAATTGCAACCTATGTGACCTGTTATCCCCAATTTTTGGGGTTAACTAGGAGATCATGTCTCGAGGCCCACAGGTCCTAGACATGGAGTACCCAGAGCAGGATTGACCTGAGAATGGCCCTGGAGGGCCCATCCTTTTCTTCTTCCATCCACTTCATCTTGTCAGCAACAAAAACATCCATCACCATCGACTTGGTCTTGTATCAGAAGAGTTTCTTGATCCATGAGGTAATTGGTCCAGGTATCATGGTATGTGTCACTTTTGATCATTAAAACCTTTAAATATATGCATCTAATTCCTTCTATCTCTAACAACTGCTTGGATCTTACATTTTCCCACTTGACCAAGCTTGGGGAAATTCACTGGGTGCCCTAGCAAGCCTGTGGCCATAGGTCTTGGTTTTCCACTGGGGGGATTTCTGAAAAGCCATCATCTGCTCCCATCATAGCACCATTGTTTCATCTTATCACCCGCTCATCTATACCATTCCCCTTGTCCTAGCATTGGGTTGACCTATTTGTAGGATTTCACCTTATCTCGTGGGAAGAAGGGGCTAAAGGCCCAGAAGGTAAAAGCAGTTGGTAAAAGACAAAATCCTAGAAATAAAACCTCGAGATGCTTCACCCAGGGATCCCCGAGAAGGCAATAAAAGGCCTCTCAACAAGAAATAAGAGGGACCCAGAAAATAAAAAAACAAGACCTAGTCAGAGGATAGGGGGTCTCATCACGAGAAAGCCTATTAGGTTCATGGGTACCTAACAGTATGGCATTGCCACCATCTGGTTACCACGCCAGGGAAGTGACCTTTGGTTGCATGGCCAAGGGAAAGGAGGTCTCATCACGAGCCAGCCTTCTCATCTCTGTAAAATTACTTGTGGGTAACACTGTCAGCTATGGTCACCATGCCAAGGCAGTGTCCTCTGGTTAGCCCTTGAATAAAAAGAAAAAGAAGAAGAAAACACAAATAAAAGAATAAAGCAAGAAAAGAGTAAAGGCAAGAACGGGCTTGGAAAAAAATGCATCCATGGCAGGTACAGCTCGCCTTCTACAAAGGCACCCACAGATAACATTATGCATCCTAGGCCGTCATTGCACCCACATGTTTGGATATCCCCTAGCCACATCACCTCACTTACATGGCTTGGATGAAATCTTTCTGGAAACTTTCCTTTTCTTGTGGACACTAGCCCAATAAGACGTCTTGTCTTTTTCTCCAATCTTGTATTGCAGGTTTTTGTAATGTCTTTGAGTTGTTGACTGATGTATTAGGGTTTTTATGCATATGTTTAATAATATTGATGATGAGATGTGATTAACATTGCTATGATCCCAGTGACTGATGATCCCATGGAAGGCGTAGCTTTTGATGTGCAGGACCATGCCCGACAAATAGGTACCATTTGGACCGGTACACATGGGGAGATGACCAGTTTGGACCTCCATGGGGCTAAAGATCCCACAAGATGGATGTTGAGACCCCACCAGGGGGTAGAGAAAGGATGGATATGGATCAGGGCTTTTGCATAGAAGAGGAAGAGGACGTTCCATCAGAGGCACTCCAGCAGGACTAGACCTGGGAGAATGACCCATTTTCGGTAGAACGCCAGCCTTGGAAGGTTTTGGACATCTCCATCTTCACCATGACATCATCTAGCTTCATAGATTCTTTTGGAGGCAGATTGGGCAGCAGTGGCACGTGTGGCATGTTGTAGAGGCCCCTGGGGGATAACGTTTTGCTCCTTGGTGTCTCATTTTCCCTAGAAAGGGCTAGTGCCTCCCTTGAAGGGGATTTTACTCTCATTCTTACTTGATTAGGGATTTTTACTTATCATTTAATGTAAAAACAATAAGATTTTGACATTATGGCCTTGTCGGCCTTTTTATGACCTAAAAGGTAAAATTAGGTCATTGATACACTATATATTGAGGGTTTTGACTCTCATTTTGATCATGATTCATCACTCACTCATTAGTGAGGTCTGATTTTAGCGCCCTATTGGGGCTTTGAATGATTTAAGAGAGGTGTACTTGTTGAAGGAAGACTTTTTTGGCATTTATGATGTTTCTCTTGAAGGAAGGTGTTACAACTAGGGTTTGCATGGTTATTTCTTCATGAATTGTAAGTGTTTTTTTCTACAAAACTTCTTATTGAATGGTTGTAGTTTAAATTTCTTGCACATTACTTATAAATTTGCTTAATCAAAACCCTAGGTGACAAGCACATTTAATCGGTCCTTGTCTCATGTCCCCTAATAGAGAAATTTTTAGCCATTGAAGAAGGAAGAGAGAGCCTAGTCATAGCTACACTCTCATTTCTTCTTCTCCCTGAGCTAGCCATACTATCCAGAAGCCAAAGAGAGTGAGACGTCCTTGGCCTAGTCCTTCTACACCAGGGCTGTACCATTCTAGGGTTTGCTGAAAAGGCCTTGTTGTAGCAACACCTTGCCCCTTTAAACCCTCATGCTTTGGTTGTATTTGCTTTATCTTCATCTAGCCGTCTTACCATTTTGATCTAAAGAAGGAGGAGAGAGCACGAGGCCTTGCTTTAGCAACACCGAAGTGAGCCTCTCTCCCCTAGGGTTTGGTCTCTGAAGCCCTATTATTGCAACACTTCAGAACCCTTCCCTCTAGTCTTAGGTCACCCTCCTTCAACTCTTGCATCCTTCTTATTGACTCCATTAAACCCTAAGGCAATGATCTCCAGCATCCAGCGTTGAAGTGAAATCAAATCCAAACACAATCAAACTTCTCTTAAAACTGAAAACCTAACTACACTAACCCTAACCTACTAACCCTAGAATGTTGACGTCACCCTTGGTTATTTCATCTTGATGCAGCAACGTTTCATTTTATAAGCAATTGAATAGTAGTTAAAGGCATTTATTAGATGGTGTGTTGATTTGTTACATTGAATGCCATGTCATTTTAGTATTTATTGAGGAAGTGATATTATTTGCATTGCTATATTGATAAACATTGACTTCGTCAATATCTATTGCCATAATTGCTTATTTGAATATTAGATAGTCATTTATATACATGAAGTACTAACCAAGACCTGCATATATCATTTTGTTGTTTTGTTCTCGGGCAGGGACTCTACTTGGTTATTATTCATCTTTATTGGTTGTTTAGCCGAGACTATATTTTGGTGGTAACTTATGAAGGGGAAAACGTGTCTTTGACCTACTATCCTTTTACCTCTTCAAAACTCCAAGTTACTGGGGACGTCTCCCCTGGGCCTAACCTCCCTAAAGAGAAAGAACCTCCCCATCGTGGTGACATTAGGTGGGATAGGTTCATGTTACGCCAGTTTGATCTACAAACTTAAAGCTTTTGTCCTCCCTACAAACTATGCGATAACATTTTGGTGTCGTTGTCGGGGAACACTGAGTCAATTTTACTCAAAGGACACTTTTCGGTAAGCCTTGCCTCTAGATGCCTTATCTTACAAGCTTACCTGGCAACTCCACTAGAGTGTTTTCCCTTATCTTTTGATAGTTTCAAGAAAATTATCTGGCGACTCCATTGATGACGAAGCCAATGATGACTTCACAATGGGATCCCGGGAACTACAAGCCTTTAGACATGAGAAAAATCCTAGGATACCCACAACAAATACCCTCGATAGAAGAAAGTTGGCTCCCTAAATTCACTGGTAGAAATGGGGAAAGAGCTGACTTTCACGTGAATAATTTTTATTCTTATTTTGGACTCCATCATATCGATGATGATGCCGAAGATGTAGTGATGACAATTTTTCCCACCACTCTTCACGGGAATGCTAAAAGATGGTATGATGATCTTCCCGATGCTAGCATCACCTCCATGAACCAGCGAGAAGAAGTCTTTCTCAAAGAATGGGGCATAAGATTGGGAGACATCTCAGTACTGCTAAAAAGATTTGAGCATATAAAACAAGCTGAGAATGAAATCCTATTTGACTTCCAGAGTAGGTTTGAGGGCACTCTATGTCAGATTCCTAGAATCCATCGTCCTGAAGACAAGTATATTGTCCATCTCTATACCCATGCAATCCTGGCACACCTAGGCTTGCCCCTCAGTAAAAAGGCCCCAAGGACGCTCGATGAAGCTTATGACATGGCTACAAGAATTGAACTGAACATCTCCTTATCCGGGATAAAAGACCTCTTCACCTCAGGTACTCTTAGTATGGAAAGTTTGTTTTCCCATGAAAACTTCGTTGATGATTTCTAGGAAGAAGGGGAACAAACCATCATTCAGCAAGGGATTGCTGAAGACATGGTTGAAGAGATGGAACCCAAGCAAAATGATAAAGTATCAACCTATGCCCCTCCCTCTGATGAATCAATCCAAGAGCATGTTTCTCCTGCACAACAAAAGGACAATGAGGTTAGTTGATTTCCTTTTCAGGATTCCAATGACACCTTGTTCCATGTTTCAGAAAATGAAGGAGAAATGGAAGCCTTGAACAAAATGAATATTCCTTGTTGTACAATCAAAGACAAAGAAGCAGTCCATGAGGATGAAA
>JZKD02S1273376.1:164419-178199 GCA_000966675.3 Picea glauca
TAAATAGAAAGAGCCCCCCATCGAGGTGACAGTGGGTGGGGAAGCTCCTGTTACGCCGGTTTCAAACCTTGACTCAAGCTCCTTAACCTTTCCTACAAACCGTGCGATAACAGGACCTTTTGTCTTGTTTGAGAGGAGTGTGTTTTGAGATTTATGTCTTCGGAGTTATAATAGTGGATCCATCTCTTTGCTGGCCTCCATCTATATTTTGGAGTTTTCCTGTCATGATGGTGTTTATTTGTCTTTTTTCTTCATTTGACAGGGTCACCTAGATAGAGTCCATATTTTTCACAGATGGATTTGTTGTCTGGAAGATGAGATAACTTTTGAATAGATTTGTGGACTTTCATGTTTGCACACAATCCTATCAATGCTTTGGTAATCAATGAATAAATCTCACCCCAAGTATACAACTCATAAGGTAATTTAAATACTTCCTGCATCTTTAGGTATTCTACAAATTTGCTAGGAATAGCAACAAGATATACTTGCTTCCATAAGAGATTTTGGTTGTCTTTTACTTCATATATTCTTCAAGTCCATTCTCTGTGAAACTCTTCATATTTAGACATTTTTCTGCATTTGATATTCATCAAAATTAGTTCATGCTTATCAGCCAATTCTTCTTCTATTCCACACCAATGTTCCAAAATTAGCGTGGTAAGGGCTCCAATCATGTTGTTTTGTGGAGTCTCATTAATGTGGAATATTATATCTCCTTGCTCATCTCTGAGTGTCTCTGCTTCCATTTTGGATATCATTATGGGGGAGGAGATGATTTCCTACCATTTACTCAAGGTTCCTGTAAAACATTGGATTAAGGATTTGCATGCTTCTATCTCAGTTTTTCCCTTCATGCACATAATTTTATAAGAAACATACATTATGTCCAATAGTTGGCGAATTTAGCCAACTGATAATCCATCTATATTCCATTCAAGAAACCAATCTTCTAGAAGTGTTTGTGTTTCAGGAAATTTTCCTTTGCCGAGAATATCAGGAGCAAAGGGTCTGTGGACATAATGAGGTAAATTATCATAAGAAGGGCATTGGATGGAGACCAAAGATAGATTTTTATTTGGACAAGAGGAAGATTCAGGGTCTTCGTTTGGGAAATGGGTTGGGAATTTTTTCTGAGTCATTTTCTCTTCTGGGATATATACAAGAGAAATAATGGATATTGGGGAATGGGGAAGGATAAAATAATGAGGAATTTGTTTATCTTGGTGGGTATCTTTCTCTTGAATTTTCAAGAGAGTCTTTTCGAATACTGAAAAGGCTTCTCCTAGACCTTCCATTTATTCTTCATGGTTTTTAGCAGAGTCATTTGTTTTTTGTTTTACTAACTCTTGAGTTTTTTCGACACTGGCAGTGATGTTTGTTACTATGCTATTTAATTGATTTACAGACTAGACTATTGTGTTTGTAGAGACTTGTAAATATCTGATTTGTCGTTTTCTGGCATAATCATTTTCACAAAAGTATGTGTAGCCATTCCTCTTAAAGTTGTATTAGTCAAGTTTACTTGTTCTGACACAGATTGTATCTTTCTTTCTAAACCTGATAACTGTGTGGCTCCATCTTCTAACATCAAAGGTATAGCCCTGGCTTGTTTGGCTTCATTTTCAAGGATAATGCCTTTGAAAGGAGGGAAGGTGGATGTTGATTCGACTGGTTTCCCTTCAAGAATATTCTATTCATGTCTGGAAGAACTTGCTTTTGCTGCTTCAAGAATATGTACTGCAGGATTTTGTGATTTTTGTCTCCACTCATAGAAAGAGATTCATAGATTTTTTTCAGAAATAAAAGTTTGCCATTCTTGAGACAAACAGGTTTTTTCCTCTTTAGGGACAGAGAGTTTAAATTCTTTTGACTCGGGATGAGTAAAAATATCCCAATTAAGCATTTTCTTGATCCATGCTTCTTCAATAATATCCTTTGGACATCCTATCATTATAGAGTGAAATTTATGAATTTATGTGATAGTAGGACGTTGGATAGATGGAGATAAAGGATTATTAAATATGCAATTTGGGATAACTTGATCACATTGTTCTATATATCCTAGACCATACTTGGGTGTGCCAGGTGGTCTCATGCCTTTATAGACGTCTTGCAGTCTAGGATCCAATGTTTCAATGGAAGGCATGTGGTGGATCATAAGACAAGTTATAGGATCAAATTGTGTTGAATTCAAACATAAATCCCTCCATGCTTTCTTGTGAGAACTTTGAGAAGAGGAAGAAGATTTTAACGAACTGTTACTACATTATTCAGTTTCTTTAAAGGACATAGAACGATGTATGATTTATCAAGATAGTAATAACTATCACTGCACAAAAAAGCAGGGCGTTTAATTCTAGTTCTCTGAGAGAATTTCAAATAGGCTCTTAGTCGTCTGCTCAGGCAATGACTAGCTATAACTAAGAGAGTCGCAAAAGTGGAAACCTTAACTTTCAAAGGCCTGAGACTTTTGATATAGTCCTCAGAAAGTCACAAAAGTGGAAACCTTGTATTTCAAAGGCCCGAGACTTTTGATACAGCTTTCGATGGATTTGTTATAGACAAATTATAGACACATATATATATATCAGAGGGATGAGTATGTTATCATACCCGGGTTGAAAATGAGTGGATGGCTCTGATACCATTTGTTCACAGAGGCTTCCTCCGTCGGAGAATGAAGCTTGAAGTTGTCTTTGCTTGTCTTTGCTTGTCTGCATGTCTTTGCTCTCTCCTATGATTTCAGCTTGAACCCAGCGACCCCCTAGGTGAACCCAAGAAAATCCCAGCTTGAACCTTCAAACACCCAACGCCTTATTTCCCTTTGGGGGGGATTCCTTTTATGATATGATAAAAGAAGAATATTAAAGTTGGTTTATAGTGATTCACTTTTATAATTTCAGTGAAATTCACTTTACAATAAAATAATGAGATAACTCAAGTTTGAATGAATTTTTAGAAAGTAACTTAAAAAATAGAGACTTGAAGTCAAGACCTCTTATTAAATAAAACAACTTTCAATCAAGTGAGCTACAATAAAATATATAACAATTTTAATGGAGGGTTTTTACTTTTTGCCTTGAAGTGCATGCTTACTCCAAAAACTCTTGTTTTTGCCTGGAAAAAATATTCAATATGTCTGCATACAAAAACAAGTGAAATTTCAAAAAAACAATTTCCAAATCTCAATAATAATGGGGTTAGATCTTAGTTAGCATACCTAGAAAATGAAAGTTTTCCCTTTGTTTATGATTTTTTGAGCTCGCATAAAGCATAGATCAAAGAGTGTACGCAAAAAAGAAAACACTTTCCGCTCTATTTTTTATTTCTTGAGATCGCACACAACACACAACAAAGAGAATACACAAATCGAAAAGAGTAACAAATCGAGAATAAAAAATAGAAAACCGAAATATTAACTTTGTAATTTAACAAAAAAAAAGGCGTATTCCAAGTTTATACCTCTAAATCGGACAAAAATGGTCATATCTTGGCCAAAATGAAACATTTTCAAGTGAAATGAAAATAATTTACAACTGAAAGAAACACTTGGAACAATCCTCTTAGCTTAGAAATGCATGTAAATAGCATAATATATAGATGAGACACCATGTATTCAATATCACAATCAACAAAAGGAGAGGGTCTTCAAATGGGATATGATATCGTGTTCAATAAAACAAGGTATTTCCACACATGATGGACACCTTCATTGGCCACTCACACAACCAGATCAAAGATCAACACACCAATGTTTATATGTGGTTAAAACCCTCAAAGAGGGAAACAATCCACGACCCAGCCAATGTGGCCACTTGAGGTAATATATTAATGCAAAAGAAAAAACAATTATGAGAGTTTCTCACAATTGATCATCAACAAATGACCCTCCATGATCTTTAAATATAGATCATGGACCAATTGGATGTTAATCCATGGATCGATATTGTTTTAACATTGGGTTCCTTAGTATACCTCACTTTATCAGATTAAGGGAGTTGACCAATTCTTTGGGCCGACTGCCAACTAAATATGGTTTACCATGTCCACATTCAGATTCGAGATCCACTTTCCATGGACAATTACAACTGATGTGATATGTGGTTGTTTGGTTTGGTCCATAACCAAACCTATTTGTAGATGGTCCCTTATATCGGTCTATCATCATTGGATCATGAAAATAAATCGTGCTTCAATGCAATGGTAGCTTTAGACACCACCACAACTTTCAGATCCTCTATTCTCCTCTGTGGTTATTTTCCTATCCCAACATGATATCAAAATTGTTGGGTTTGTGATCTCAGGTTTGCAGAAAAAAATGAATGAGATTGAGACACTAGAGAAGTTTGTTAATCGTTTTTTAACATTGTGATATGTCTATGATCATTATGAGAATGATACCCTAATTTTTTGTTGCAATTTGGATATGTTGTGTTGTATTGGAGTTGTTTAAAACTCAGCTAGGGTTTTATACTGGTAACTTGACCAGATTTTGATCGATTTTACGTGCCCGACGATTAAGAGACTCAACTGATTGTTTTTTGTATTATGTCATTTGTTGGTTGGGTGGTCCAAATTTTTGGACCCAACATTGAGGTTTGATAGTTGTTGGCTTATGCTTAGAGTGAATGCTTAGATATGGTTGTGCCATAAGCCCTCTGACGTAGGACCATTGAATGTGTATTCCCATTGGTCTATCACTTGGGTGGATTTAACATTAACCAAGCTATTGCATCGATTCCCATGGAATATCGACCATAGCCATTTTTGGAGAATCGACTCAGCTCATGGTGGATTAGTGGATTGATTAGGAGTTGATCAATTAATTACATGTCATTTCTAAATTTTGCATTTCAGTCAACTGGTGACTTGAATTGACCTCGTTTGTGAGTTGTGTTATCTTTTTCTTGCCAATTGTTGGTCTGGGCCATTGTATACTAGCTCTTCCTCACACAACCCGATACCTTCAAGGCCTCTTTATTGAGCCTACAAAAGAGAAATTTGTCCCTAGCATTGGCCATTCTAAAGGAAATCATGCAAAAGGGAAGAAGGTTAGAAGGAATCACATGGTCTAGTTGCATTTTTTCCCTCATTACTTGCTTGCATGTCGAACAAGAGACTTGACTAATTTGTTGTCCATGAATCCATCGACGTTTCTGGTTGTTTCCATTCTCATTGTCAACTGGAAAAGGGTCTAACTCGATTGGGTTTGAATGGAGGAAGAAAAATCGATTATATGTCGAAGAGAAGTTCCATTAATTATACCAAACCAACATCTCATCGAATCCCTTGATCGACTCAACCGGATATCTCTCTACTAGGATCTTCTGGCCTTCCTACACTCTCCTCTTGTTGTGGTCAAAACCCTCTAATTCCATTACCATTTTTTGTGTGGCTCGACTTCCATCCATCCCGTCAATTTGTGGAATCAAATCTTGCTTTGAGTTGACTACATCAACTGGAAAATATGCTTGACTACCCTTTGTTGTCGACTAGAAATGGGATCCATCTAAATGGTGTCCAACTAAACAAGCATTCAGTTGACTGGTGGTTTATTTTCATCAACTGGTATTTTGCCTTGTTGCTTCTTAGCTTGGATGGTCAGCTGTGTATGGATTCCTTATCTCTGTTATAATCTGTTGATGTGCATTCTGAGCTTATTTGGAGGTCGATTTATTCATTGTGGTCAAACCATTTACTTTTTTTTTGGATCACTATTTGCAACTTTGCATATAATATTTTTTTTCAATTTGATGAAGATGAAGTATTGAAAGGGGATTTGTGATATATTAAGATCGAAACTATCATTTTATCCTTGTTGGATTCGACTAACTTGGTATAAGTCAAACTTTGGGAACTTTGGGTTCATCTGCTAATTAATCACCGTATGGACAATTAAATACTTTGACTTATTTTCTGGCACATTGTTACCTGAAAATATATATGAAGATGGGTCGAAGATTGCAGGAAATCTGTGAAACAAAGGCTATTGACTAGTTTTGTAATGAGGTCGTCACCTTAATGCCTGTCATTTCCTTGTTGCAAACAAGGAATGCAGGACTGGAAAATCAATTAAATACTGAAGATAACATGTTCCAGACTTCCCTAGTTGAGAAATCCAAGAGGGTTTCTTCCCTGGAAAGAATGATGGAATCCATTTTCTAGACTTTTGCATAAAATTTTCAAGATAAATCATATATTATTCAATATCTGGAGGAAGAAGTTCAAACTCTCCCTCACTCAGAAAACATTTCCTTGGGAATGAAAAGATATTATTTGATGGAAAACAATGCCCAATTGACTAATGAAGTTGCCCACTTACAATCCTATGTTGATGAGCTTCGTGAAAATTTTATCCTCTTCAAATGGATAACAACTACATGTTTGATGAATATTAGGCTTTGAAAGAAGATTATGATGCCTTGCTATTCTAGTTGACTGAGAAGGATGAGACTATTCAGGGCTTGTAGGACTACAAATAGAACCTTGAAGAAGAAGCTTGTTGACAACAGAATGCTAAGAAGAAGATTTTTATTGTTGAGCTACCAGGATCACCTATTACTTCTTCACCCCTTGATGCTCTTTGTAAGAAATATTTTGTTGATTTATGCACTACACCCTCACAAAGTTTCCTTGACTACTAACAATGTTATTTCTCCTAGTTTTTACAAATACACTACAGCTATTGGGTCCCGAATATTGAGCAAAATAGGCTATACCGGAGGAGCACTTGGGGAAAATGGACAGGGTATTGTTGTTCCTATAACCCCTATGATGAAGTCACCTCAAATAGGTCTTGGATATGATGTTGTTGTTTCCTGCTTGCCTTCTCCTAGCCTTGTTGCAACCAGGGAATTTTTATTTGTTGTAGGTGGAGTTCAAACTGGTTTGCTAGAAGAGAAACCTATTGTTGATTGTGATGAATAGATTGATGAGTTTCATGTTCCTCACATGATATAATTTGAGAATATTGTTACAGATGACATTTTTTCTAATATGTCGGGTTTTTCTACTCATGTAAGTGAACTAGAACCTAATCCTACATCCTTTAATCAACTAGCACATATATACATTCCCTATCATCATACTCGCCATAAAAATGGAAGGAATAACAATCGTGTTTTCAAATCTTTGCAGAAGATACATGAAAGACAAAACCATGGACTAGTATTTACTACCAACATAGACTTTGGTTGGATTGATGGATGGTCACGAAATAATATGAACATGTGTTTGAGGACTTGATATCATTGTGTATCATCAGTTGTACAGTCATGTAGTGTCCCTCTTACTCACTGATGACTTCCTTGGAAGTGGTCGAACAAGGATTGACCAGACATAACATTCAACCATAGTTTTGACTAAGATATTGGTTGACTAAGAGATGACAGTCAACTAGAGTTTCGACTGAGTTTCGATTGAGTTGTCCATCGAATGGTGTTTTCAATGAGAACTATTGTTTCTACTTATATATCCCTCGGTTGCATTTAAAGGGGGGAGTGATTGAAGTTGTTGTTGTGTATACCAACTGATGTCTTCTAGTTGAATCGACTATTTATTGTCCAATCAAATTTGATTTGTTGAGACCGACCGAACCATGTTTGACTATGTTGTTGGAGACGTACAACTGCTTATGTTGAATGTACCTGATATAGAGATTGTTGGATACAAAGACCGTTGGTTTGAAAGAGATTGTTGGATTGATAGAGACCATTGGATATAGATATTGATTATCTTGGTGTGTTTCTTATCTAGTTGACTGATCAACTGGCCCGTGTTGTCTTGTTGTCTAGTCAGATGGTCAAATGGGGTTGTGTTTTGGACAACAATTTTGCAACCATTTTTGCATTGGATGACAACATTTTTTCATTAATTAACGTTGATGGTGATATTGTGTATGCTTCTTTAGGAATGTTTTTGTACCATGTTTGATCATCTTTTGCAGTAAAAAAAGATTCAGGGGGGAAATTTGTGTGTTATGTAATTTGTTTTCCTTAAAGTTGAGTTTACGGGGGGTGTTGGAACATTGGGTTCCTTGGTAAACCTCACCTTGTTGGATTAAGAGATTTGACCAATTTTTTGGGTTGAACACCGACTATATATGGTTGACTATGTCCACATTTCAATTCTAGATCCACTCTTCATGGATAGTTACAACCGTTGTGATCAGTGTTTTTTTGGTTTGGTACATAACCAAACCTATTTATAGATGGTCCCTAGGATTGGTCTATCATAATTGGATCATGAAGATCAATCGTGCTTTAGTGAAATGATGTCTTTAGAACCACCACTACTTTTGGATCCTTTACTCTCCTCTACGGTTATTTGTCTGTCCCAACAAATATAGTCGTTAACATAGAGGATAATATGAGTCGTCATATCACTCTCTATCTATAACATATCATAACCATTGGATTACATAACTAAAAATACATAGTAAAGAAACACACTTTTAGCTAAAGACATATTAGATCAAGTATAACTTAACTAACTTTTAAGTGTCGAAATATCCCAACAAGTTTTGTATGACTATGAAATTTGAGATTTTTTTAACAATAGTATGTTACTTCTCTGGTAAAATATAATGTGTGTGTTCATGTTAGTGTAGGGTTTGAGTACCTAAATGATGGAATTTCCTTAAAATGATTTGGAGAATTATAGAGAATGCTTTGTTCATGTACACTATTATTTTTTCAAAAGAGTTAATGTATGTGTGTGTATGTAAACTTATAAAAGTTGTCATAGGCCTAAAATTACAAGGTCAAGTGTTAGTGCAAGGTTTGAGGATATTAACATAATCAAACCATTTAAAATATATATAGTGAGTGGGTGAGAGAGAGAGAGAGAGAGAGAGAGATCTGCATTGTAAAATTCTACTATTCGTCAAGACAAAAATAAATTAAAAATAGCAAACTATTTTAATTTTAAAAAATAATATATTTGAAATCTACATAATTGAATCTATATGTATGTGTGGTTTCATTGGCGATGGATTTGAGTATCCTATTTAAAAATAAAATGAAAAATAAATATATTAAGAGGCATTTGGGGGTAAAAATGAGGTTTTTTTTATTTTGTAATTTTACTAATTTTGCCATAACTTTTTAGCTTGAAATTCAATTTTTGCATTCCTTAGCTAGTTGGAAAGGGTTTGAAGAGCTATACAATGTTTATGTTATGATTTTTTTATTTTTTTTTTATGTTTCTACATAAATAGTTTCTTATTTTTAAAATAATAGAAAATGAATCTCTAGGACATAATTGATACCTCAAACCACCACATAAATCTCTAATGGGGATATTTTGCCTCCAATGGCAATATGGGTGCTCTTAGGAGGTTTTTCACAAGAGGGATGGGTCTTGGGGACTTTACCATTTTAAAGGGAGGAAAATAAGGGAATTAGGTTCTAAAGGAAGCATCTAGGGCTCATGGGCCATGAACAAAGCTTCAAACTACCACACATGCCCTCTAAAGGGGATATTAAACCTCTAAGTGAAATGTGGTTGCTTCTATAATGCCTTGGATAGTAGGGATGGGTATTAAGGCCTTGGCGATGGGAAAGGGAGGAAAATAAGGCCCTTAGGCCCTAGTTGAAACTTTTAGGGACCAAGGACCATGAACAAGGTTGGAAACCATAATACATGTCTTGTATAGGAGATCATTGTCCTTAGAATGTAATATGGGTTCCATTAGAAGGTTTTTTGCACTAAGGATGGATTTCAAGCCCTTAACAAAGGTTGGGGGAGAAATCAACAAAATCGAGCCCTAAATTAAGAGTCTTGAGCTAATGTTCCATGATCAAGGCCTTAAAACACAACATAATACCTTTAAAGTGGATCATTGGAACACGAGGGGGATATGGGCGTGATCAAGGGTTTTTGTGTGATAGGGATGAGTCCTAGAAATTAACCATAATCAAAGATAAAAACAAGGGCCTTACGCTAGAAATGGATCTTGAAGGCTCATTGGCCATGAACATGACCTTAAACCACAACATAGGCCCTTTAGAGGTGATATTTAACCTCGATGTCAAATATGGGTACCATTATGAGGTATTATGTGCTATGGATGGGTTTGAAGGAAATGGCCATGGTCAAGGGAGTAAAATAAGGCCCTTGGACCCTAGATGGAGCCTTAAGGGATCAAGGGTAGTAAACAACTCCACAAACTACACAACATGTTCTCTATTAGAGATCATTGTTCTTTGACTAAGACATGGGTTCTATTACAACATTTTGTGCATCAAGGATGGGTAATGAAGCCTTAACCATGGTTGGGGGAGACACCTATGGAATTATACCTTAAATGAATATTCTTGGGATAATGGGCAATTATCAAATCCTTGAACTATAACATAGGCCCTTCAAAAGGTATCTTTTAATATGAGTGGGTTATGAGTGCCATTAGGACTTTTTTAGCAGTAGGGATGGCTTCAAAACCTTAACCGTGATTAGTGGAAGAAAATAAGGTTCTCAATTCCTAAATGAATATTATTGGTCTTACGGTACATGAAATATTTATCAAATCACCACAAAAAACCATTAGACAGATCTAGACACAATGGATGGATCTTGAGAACTTGACCGTGGTCATGGGAGAAAATAAGGGGTCTTAGGATGTAAATGAATATTTTAAAGCTCAAGACCCATGAATGAGTATTTGAACCACTATTAAAGGCCCTTTAGAGGGGATATTTGGCCCTTTATTGGGATATGGGTTCCATTAGGAGGTTTTGTGCACTAAGGATGGTTCTCAGGATCTTGACCATGATAAGGGAAGGAAATAAAGGGCCTCAAGTCTTATATAAATATTTTAAGGATCTATTCCATGAATGTGGCCTCAAAACACCACATGAGCCCTCTAAAAGGGATCTTTGACCTTTGAGTGGGATATGTGTGCCTATAATATTTTTTTAGTATTAGGGATGGATCTTGGAATCTTGAGTATGGTTTAGAGAGGAAAAAAAAGGGCCATGTGACATAATGGAAGTTTTTGGGGCTCATTGGATAAAACAAGTTTTGAACTACTACAAACACCCTTTAGAGGGGATATTTAGTCTTTTAGTGGGATACATATTCCATTAGGATATTTTGTTCATGAGGGATGGGTTTTAAGGCCTTGACCATGGTCATATCGAAACCATTACAATTTTTTCACACTAGATGGTTCTTAAGACACTACCCATGGTCCAAGGATACAACCAATGCATTAGGTAGTAAAAAGATGAATTTATGGTTCATGGATCATGTGTAGGGTCCAAAATGATCACACGGGTCTTGTAAATGGAATGTTTACCCCACAAGCATAATATGGACATCGTTAAGAGGTTTGGAAAACCAGGGACTAGTATTAGGGCCTTGACATGGTCCTAAGACAACCACTAAGGCCCAAAGGATACTTTTAGGGCTCATGGTCATGTGTCCCATATTTGGATTTCACACTATCATTACAAGTGATGATAATGTTGTTAGCATCCAAGCCATTGAAAATTATGAATGGCCTATTTGCAGGATTTATCACCTTCTCCTTGCACAATACATAGATATATTAAGGGATTAAGACTTAGTTTTTCATTGTAAAATCCTCCTATATCAGCATACTTTAATACATTAATCATTATATTATATTCATGTATTAAGATAATTCTACATTGTTTTCCTTAAGATGCTAGTGGTTGTCCTTAGACCATGTTTAATTCCCTAATAAAAATCCTTAGCATGAAAAACCTTGTAATGACATCCATATTATATTTATGGCCTAAAGATTCCATTTACATGAATTGTGTGTTGGTTTTGGACCATATGCATGGTCCATGCAAAACAAAATCATATTTTACTCCCTTATACATTGGTTTTTATCCTTGGACAATAGGTAGTGTCTCGAGAACCATCTAGAGTGAAAAAACGTCATAATGGTTTACATATGACCATGGTTAAGGCCTTGAAAACCATCCTTGGTGAGAATAATCTCCTAATAGAATATGTATCCCACTTAGTGGTTAAATATCCCCTCTAAAGGCCATGTGTCATGGTTCATGTTGCCCTTTTATCTCGTGAGCCATGGAAGTTTCATTTAGGTCATATGACCCTTGTTTTCCCTACTTGACCATGGTCAAGACCCTAGGATCCATCCCTAGTATGAAAAACTCTAATATGTGACCATATACCACTTGTAGATCAAATATCCATTTTAGAAGGCCAATGTAGTTCTTTGAGGCCATGTTCATGGACCATATGTTGGACACACCTACCACACTTAGAGGGGGGGTGAATGAGAGTGGGGCTCTTTTTCCCAAAAGCTTCCCTCTTTACAAAAACTCCTTAGATAACATTCAACATTTATTCATTACCCATTGCTGTCATTTATAACCAGTTAGGTGAGAACATATATCAACAATATATCATCATCAAGTCATCACTACAAGGAACACAAAGAACACAAGATGTATGTACAATTTTTCTTTTTATTATGGACAACAATCTAGGGGTTTATCAACAACAACTGAATAGAGTACAACTCTACAAGAGCACCAGCTCTATAATGCAAGACTCATCTTACACCCTCAGCACCAATTGAGATGAGGCAACAATCCTCAAAAGATATCAATCTGTCAACAGGTACGCGACCTGTCAGTAGTGCACCCAGCATGTGCACGCGCCCTGGCTCACTACAGCCCGCGTATGCACGCGACCAATGTATACAAAAACATGCGTATACCTTCTGAGTTGTTAGGGTTTGTCCTTCAATATCAACTCAGATTCTCTGCAATCAATATATCAGTCTCTTCTATCTCTGACTATCCAATCTAACCACCAGCTAGTCACAACACATCCAAGCTCTCCAATAGCTTGCTCATGCTACACAACAAATCAATATGAATGTTATCTCAATCATGTAGAAACAACTAGTATACCATAGCAATCATGTCACCACTGAATCAAAAGAGTATTGATTACTCCATCAACCAAATCAACCAAACTGAACCATATCATAGAAGCCATACCAAGAATTCTCTAAGAATTAACAGCACATCAAACAATAGTATCCACCAAGACAATAATGTAACCATACTAGTGTCTCAGTGATAGATCTGAGGCCATAGAATGCAGATTTGGAACCTGCCTCGTCATCCAAGAGCTTGGCACCAACTCAAACATAAAGCTCCATGATTTTATCCACTATGCGCTCCATGTACACAGTCAACCCGCGTATACCTTCAATGTATACGCACCTTATACACAGATAACCCGCGTATACCTCAGAAACTAGGGTTTTTGAAGTTTCGAGAATTTTATCGTCAAGATTTTCGACATTGTCGAAACTTTGATGCATCCATGAGATCCTCCTCTCACTCTCTTCCTCATAATAGATCTTCAATCATGCTCAAGAGATTCACACCAATAAGAAGCTCTCCATCAATACTCCAAAAGATATTCTCACAAGGAGCTCTCTATTGATCCACAAAAGGATATTATGCAAGAGTCCATATCTATCTTATTTATACTTTCATCCTCTAGGTCACTTTACCCACTTTTAGGTTACTTGACCTATTTTACTTATTTTAGGGTTAACCACTTTCCATAAATAGAAATTTCTCCAATATTTTATCATCTAAATATTCCTTCTTGATTTTGTCACCTTACTTTATCATTTAAATAATCTTTCTTAATTTTGTCACTTCTCTTTATTATTTAAATAATCCACCTTGACTTTGTCATTTTACTTTATCATTTAAATAATGATTTCTTCTTTTAGGTCACTTTGACTTCTTTGACC
>JZKD02S1273376.1:184090-202285 GCA_000966675.3 Picea glauca
TGCTAAACATGTTCATCATTGGATTTTTCTTATTTCGGGGCTTGTCTATTCTACAATAAATTATTTTTATGTTACTTTTGAAGTGGGTCCTGTCCATATAAATGGAGGATGGGTAAGTTCAAAAAGAATTATGAAGCATGCATTGTTTTGATTATCAAGGTAGTATCTAATAGAGGTATTGTGCCTAATTTGATTTTTCATCATTTGGTTGCATTTTAATGACTTTGTAAACACCATATTATTCTCACCATCAATAGTTGCACTAATTATTGTAGTATTTCTAAATAACACTTTAGAAGAAGTTGAAGAAGCCAAGAGGTATAGAGGGATGTTGTGGTGGGTAAAATTCAGAACATTCATAGGAGATAGTTGGAATGAGGATTTATACCATTCAATATTAGTAAGCCCCCCTCCCCCCCCCAAAAAAAAACATGATTTTGAGGATCTGTTATATGATTGAACAATGCCTTCCAAGAAACTATTGAGTGAATGTACCATTATGTTATTTCAAATTGGTTCATGAATTGAGTTTTTCAATTCTAAGGAGATGGTGATAGGCATGCATCTCCCAATGATTGAGTCATCTTCTTACAACTCTTTTTGGAAGGAATACAAAGTATATAAGGTATAGTATGTGAGGGGTTGAGTGACTGTTACAATGGAAATCATTCTTTGTCATAGACATCTATTTTATGATCTCTAGTTTGGTCTCTATTGTAACTTTTCCTTCTTTTTTTTATCATTATCCTTCTTTCAGCACAATGAAAGTGAGAGGGAGTTCCCTTGATTACTTTTGTCTCTCTATAAATTTACCTTTTTTTTTGTGAGCACAAAACAAAAAACATTCGTTGTGTTTGACAATCATTTATGTAATAAGAAAGCAAGATACTAAGAACACAGGTCTCATTGTTGAACAAAGCTTGGAAAAACTAACATGTGGTTTTATTAAATATTGCAAAAGTTGCAGACAAAGTTTATAACTCTTCACTCTGTAAATAAATTTCAAATTGTATTAATGATTTTACATTTTGATATATATATATATATTATGTAGGAAAAATTAGGTGTCTCATGGCCTTGAAGATATTGATTTCCCAACAATGATTTCTAAATATGGTGTACCAAAAGTTTGGGTTTTCATATTGAACCAAAGTTTTAAAAAGGGACTACTATCCTCCCTAATTAAAACGTTCCAGGAACAATTGTTACCCTTGATTTAACTTCAAAAATTCATTGATCCACATAGCCTAATGTTGCTAATTTTAATTGCTAGTTTCACACATAATTTTGTAAATAAAAGAGTAAAATGGGCTTGTTTGGGGTATTTAGCTCTTTATGGTCGACAATCCTTACTACAGAAGGCAATCCTTGTTACTTTTTTAGCTTACTCTTTACTTATTAGTCCCTACCGAAGGCCAAGAATATAACAATGAATTAGTCATTGACTCGCTATTAGTTCGGTCTTTGACTTGTAATTTTTCATGATGTTCGATGTTCAACTTAGGACAATGTGAATTTTTTTTATTGCTACTAAAATAAACCAAAAAAAGTTCTTTATCTTACATATCATTGGACTTCAACTCTGAAGTCTTATTGTCACAATGATGACTATCATTTAATATATTCATTGAATTCAATGTCGGTTAATTAATTACATTTGGATTGCCATGCTGCCAAATTAATTACATTGAATTCATTGAATTCAATGTTAGCAAGTAAATACATTTCAATTGCATGAATCCCAACCGAATAAGACTTCTCGGATCTCTATATGACGTCAATTCCATCACCAACCACCTTTTTCCATCGCTACCATTTCTTCACCCTGTTGTTTGTCCCTAAATATTTGCAATTGATTTTTAACTCGCTCATTCTATGTTCTACATTGGAAAAAAATGCAATTGTGTTTTAGGTCATTCTACATTCCATTTTTTCCACTTTTGTCCTTACATACTTGCAATTGAGTTCGAGATGACCAGGGTACAAATTACATAACATACATATTCATCATTGTTTAGCTGAAGTTGTTTGCTTGAAGTTATTTTCTTGAGCTTCAAATCCTCGACCTGCAATTAAGTTCAACCATCATTATTCATCGGTAAGATAGCTCATTTTCATTCATGTGTACTTCATTTTCATTCATCTTTACTTCATTTTCATTCATGTTTCATTCTTGTATATTGTTTGAAGTTAAATAATTTTCAAAATATTCATATTTTGGTTCTTTTACATCACAAAATATTTCAAATTATTATAACAAGATTAGGATGGCCAAGGATTTCAAATTTATTAATTAGACTTCACATATTTTAGATACAATCAAACTTCTCTTAAATACAATCAAAATTCTTTACACAATCTCTATGTTTTTTATAAATAATTCCACACAAATTCATAATATTATAGTAATAAATGAAGAAATTAACTACAACCAACAACTAGAGGTAATCTTTCCATGTGAAAAGATTTAACTACAACCAACAACTAGAGGTAATATATCCATGTAAAAAGATTGATTGTATTATTGAATTTGTTTCATACATGTTTATGTGGGAGTGTTAAATGGTTTTGATTTATTTCAGCAATTAGAGGTAATCTACCCATGTGATTGATCGTATTATTGAATTTGTTTCATACAAGTTTATGTAGGAGTGTTAAGTGGTTTTGATATATTTCATCTTTGTGATTCATTTATTGTATTCGATACATTTTTCGACCTATCTTTCCATATTTCTCTTCTTCTCATATTATAACATCTCCTATGTCTTTAATATATGGAAACTAAAGTGTTATTTATGTGGGAGTGTTAAATGGTTTTGATATATTTCATCTTTGTGATTCATTTATTATATTGGATACATTTTTCGACCTATCTTCCCATATTTCTATCTTTTCATGTTATAGCATCTCCTATGTCTTTAATATATGGAAACTAAAGTATTAACTGATAGAACCTTGACGGTTTCACTATATATATACTTTGTAGAAGTTTAACAAATACTAAACACTTTGCACCTTAACTTTAATAGAAATAAAATTAAAACGAACCACTTTGGAGGAAATGATAGAAGAATAATGACAATATAATTACTATATTATATTTATTTTTAATTTGACTATGAGTTTGTTATTGTTTTGGAGTATGAAAAAACACTAACCTTCATTCAAAGAACGCGTCAAGCAACCTGCAAATTCAAATCTAAAAACCTTGGGTTGAAGAATACAAGGGTTTCTAGTATAATCGTTGATAAATACATGGCTTACCTTGGAATGAAGAACAATATGCCTACCAGCTTATCCAAAAATTATTTCTAGATATCTACGCCTAATAGATATCTACTCCTAATGGCAGTATATGGCGTGTCACTATGATGATGTTCGATATTATGACAATAGCAGTAACACATGTTTGAGATGTTGGGGTTTGAAACATTACACCTATAACACATTGTTTTCCTAAAGCAAGTTAGGAAAAGATGTTAATAGTCTTTCACAAAAATTACACAGAAGGAGGGATTCCATTATTGGCTCTTATTTTATGTGTGGAGTTTATTAAAGTTATAGTAAACATGAAAATGATATACAATAAATTGATTTGTGAAATCTGAAAATAAATATATAATAAATTTAATTAGCTAAAGGTAAATATATAATAAATTGAATTGAGAAAGTTTATTTTTTGGATTTCTTGTAAACTTGAAAATGATATACAATAAACTGATTTGTGAAATCTGAAGATAAATATATAATAAATTGAAACTTGAAAATGATATACAATAAACTGATTTGTGAAATCTAAAGATAAATATATAATAAATTGAATTGGTGCACTCATATGATTTTCATGGTGTAGGCTCATGTTGAGAGTCATTGTTCTCCTATTCTTATTAGTCTTTGTCGTAGGCGTAGAGGGACTATAGCAATCGATAAATCGTTGACTGCATATTACTTTGTCTTTTGACCCGAAATATTTGCACAATACCTATTGTTGGAGCTATGGAAATAAAAGCATATATTTTTATATAATAAAAAGTAACATATATGTACTGATTTGATTGGATAAGAGATTGGAGGTATTAATGCCGGCTTTGCTATTCCCAATGTACTATATGGCAACATATCCAAAGTTTTTCTCGTAGTCAGTATGTTTTAATCATATATTTTTCCTATATCTTGCTTCAAGGTTGATTAATGCTAGCATTGGTTCGAATGTTTGTATTAACATTTTCTGCTACCCGAATATATCCGCAAGTTTTGATATGTAATAATCATATTGAAAAGTTTTGATATCCAAGCTTTGTAGTGATTGAAAATTCCAAAGTTTATAATGTCTTTAGAGGATGTATATTTCTTGAAATGTATTGACACTTATTCCGAGATGCGTCAATAGGACTAACTGTGTAAATGTTCACATGACGCGACGTTCTGTAACACCCCTGACAGCTTAAATGTTTGCATTCCGCGAGGTGCTTAGACATCCTGAGAGTCTTAAATGTTTATGTAAATACGGTTCTCGGAGTACATTTTTCATCGGAATTTTCTATACAGTTACAGTGAATTTTCTTTGTAGTGATTGAGAATTCCAAAGTTTATAATGTCTTTAGAGGATGTATATTTCTTGAAATGTATTGACACTTATTCTGAGATGCGTCAATAGGACTGACTGTGTAAATGTTCACATGACGCGACGTTCTGTAACACCCCTGACAGCTTAAATGTTTGCATTCCGCGAGGTGCTTAGACATCCTGAGAGTCTTAAATGTTTATGTAAATACGGTTCTCGGAGTACATTTTTCATCGAAATTTTCTATACAGTTACAGTGAATTTGCACTTGATTGTCTACCGCCAGTTCAATAGCCATTGTATGTTTCGTCCTTGTTCTGCCATTGAAGCTACATACATTGTTTATTGGTTCAGTGACTACTTCGTCTTCGCTGGTTTGTCGGTTGCTGCCATTGTATGCTTCATCCTCGTAATCGTTGAGGCTAGATACATTGTGTACTGGTTCGGTGAGTGGTTCTTCTTCGTTGGTTTCTCAGTTGCTGCTTGTTGTTGTTTCGCTGGTGATTCGAGTTGTGCTTCTGCATTTCATCGTTTCGGAGTAAGTTTGGATGTCGTGGTTTCATTTTGTATTCCTTGTTTGCTATTTAGTTTGCAATTGGCAAGTAAGAATGTTTTCTTATTTGTAGTCGCATGTTCCTTGTGTGTTTCTAATTCCTTTTCTGTTTGGGTTGCAGTTTCCTAATCGTTGGAGATACATATGTTATTCACTAGCTCGGTGGTTCTTGTTGGTTCATTGGTTCCCGGGTTGTTGGTTCTGTTTGTTTGGCTGGGATTTGCACTTTGGGGTGCAGTTTGGCCTCTTCGTGCTTTCTCGTTGGTTTGGTTTGCAGTGGCAGTGGTTGGAGTTTTTTTTTTTTTTGGATTGTTATTGTTTTGTTTGGGGCGCTTTACGGTGTTCATCCCCTGCACCCACCAGTGGATATGCAGTTGTTTTATTTTTCATGTCTACCAGAGTCAAGATCTGTTATTCTGTGAGATTTTCCTGGTGTTGCAGTCCTGCCATGAAAGAAAATAGTTGCATGCAAAATTGTTCGAGGATTACATGTGAAGTTACAATACCTGCTATTTTTTTGTTGGAATAAAGCATATGTATGCAGGGTACATTTATAAACCATGTATGGTCAGATGTGTGGATATGACATGACATGTCCTTTCTCCTCTACATAGACTAGTGTGCGCAGGATGCAATTTGTGTTGTTCTTGACATATGATATGTGCAACAAAGATTCTGCAAGATTATATTTCCATGTCTGGAAGCATGTGTGGGTAATTAGCCACGAAAAACTAAGAACTTGTATCGTGTGCACAACAGTCTGTGTAGAGGATAAAGAACATGGCTAGAGGGAATATGTGGATAAATTCCCAGGGAAAAACAGAAATCGTTTAGCTGCGGCCATGCAGTTGCATGATATTTTGTGCCTTGTAATATATTTTGGCCAGGGAAAAAAATTGTACACGTTTACAGCCATGGATAGAGAAGCGCAAAGGTTCATGTTTCTGCCTTTGTAGACTATTCCTTGAGTCAGTTTTTCTCTATGTACATATTGCTTGTTCTCCATTGAATACCAACTTCCATTGATGTTCATTAAATTTTGTGGGTTCCCAAATTGAAACAAACAGAGTAGCTGGAGAAAAGGAGAGAGTCTCGACTGCATCTGCTAAAGAGGATATAGAAAGGTGCATGCTCGTACTGTTGTTTCATATTGCGCTATTTTGCATTTCATTTATGGTCTGGATATGTGTTAAGCTAGTTGTGTGCCTTCCTACATGGTAAGTTTTCTTGGTTGCATACGCTTATTCTTGCATACTAAGCTAGTGCATGTCCATTGTGTTTGCACTGCATTGCTACATTTAAACAAACATAATGGTTGGACGGGACGAAGGACTCTTTGGCAGGTAAATAGACCTGTTTCTTTTTTGTTTTACATGTCAGTTTTCAAACTAACTTGCCTTCCTTTCGATTGCATCTTCCGCGTTGCTACCTTGGAAAAAACAGGTTCCTTAGACAGGGAGATGAATTCTTTTGTGCAGCAGCAGAGGGTTTTGTGGTACAATCTTCTAAAAGGTATACCAAGTGTGCCGGAAAGTTAAATATACAAACCGGGTACGAGCATATAATATAGAATGCCTATATTTTCTTAGTCCTAATGTCCATCTGCAAATGCTTGCATCAGAAAAAGTTGGACTAGTGAGACGGCCATGAGCAGTCAGTCATCCCAGACATCGATGGACCGACAAGGCCAAAAGTAAAGATGCATGCGTTGTGCTCTTACTATGTTTACTAGACAAATTTCCTGGGCTATATATTCAACTATGGCATCGCGAATATGTTGATGCCATCTGTAGTACATGGTTTGCAGCTCGCAAGAAGTATCAACAAGTACGAGCGAGACGTTGAACCTGCTACATGTTCCGCATACTAAGAGGTGTCGTTGTGAAACTCTGGCTCCATAGTTAATCAAAAGTATGCATGTACTTGTAGCACACTACCATTCACTTTAGTTTTCCTGTTCAAAAAATGTCTTTAGGTCTAGAGTTATGACATCCAAAGTATTGTCAATAGAGGCCTTGAACAGCCGCCAAACTGGACAGGTGTTTGTCGGGGACATAATGGTTGTCTATATCACCTACTTGGACAAGGCAAACAAAAGTAGACCCATTATGCATGTTGATATGACAGACAAGGACGCCATGATGACAGTCACACTGATTGTTCCTCCTCAACTTGTTCAGAAACATGCAGAAAAGATATTGTCGTGTATTGGGATATCCATTACAAATTTTAATATATTTCCGAAAACAGTATATGACCGTGGTGATTGCGATCAAATTATTTCGGTCAACGAAACAAGCATTGTGGAAAAAATTGCTCCTATTTGTTCAGAATACCGCTTCCTCCCAGACTCGACTATTAGGCAACTTGCATAGAGCACTGATATTTACCCAATGGGAACGATTGGGGTTGTTGTCACACTGGCCAGGAATTTTGGGTCGCAACACATTCTCCATATAAAGGATGGAGAGTTAGACAACGAGAAGGAAATGGTACCTCTTTTCATATTCAATTTTGTTGTTTACTTTCACTTCTGCATGTATGTTGAATAAGTTACACAAAAAATCCATTGTTCCATGTTGCAGCTACAATTGTTTGATACGTATTCAGATTTGTTTTCATCAAAGAAACAACAATTGCATAGAGGGAAGATTCCACTTATGTTGTTCAAAAATATAACAAAAAAGAAGGATGTTAGAGAAACGATCTTTCGGACAACCCAGTCAACGTTTGTAACAGAGTTGCGAGCAGATACAGTAAAGGATCTGGAGAAGCTAGCTAGCTCTACAATTGTTGTGCATATACATTTACAAAATCATCCTTGCTTTGCTTATAGAAATAGCCTGCAGTTGTTAAATATTTTTTTTTGTTTTAAAGGGGAGGGTGGGATGCAGTTGTGTATTATATTGTTCAATGTATTAATTTCTTTGCTCGCATTCCCAGGTTGAAGGTATTTTAGTTGCAACCAATGTGTACTCGACCCCCTTTGAGCCTATTTGTGCAAAATTCCATTCCGCTGCCTCTGCCTCCACTTTGATAACTGATGATACGATTGATTGTCTGCGATGCTGTGAAAAATGTCCATATATTTATGGACATTGCCTCAATGGCGTTATTCGAACCGTGGGCAACACAACTGTGCACTGTACGATCAAGCAGCCGTTGTTACAAAATGTGCTTCCTGAGTTGGCAGAGTTGTCGTATGAAACATATCTACAGAAAAAGGCAAGCAGTGTCTACATGCTACAACAGCTTCGGATACAAAGCAAATTCACCTTAAATGAGGACAATGCAATTTTTCATATCGGCTGAAAAGGGGAAATTTTTTTTTTATATGAAACTTTGAGAGGAAACGAAAATACCTCATGTCTCTCTGTAATATTTGTTCAACATCCAGATGAAAGTTCGTTTCAACATAAAACAAATGTGGCGATGTCTTTTCTTTGTATATCAAATTGTTTAGTGCAAAGGTCGATGAGTTCTGCTCTATGGAACCTTCTGGGAACTTGCTTGTGGATTGTTTAAAGTATGGTTGGTTCTTGGTTATATGCTTTGTCTGTCAATTTGTATACCCTGGAACTCCAGTTGTTCTTTGGAGGACACCGAACAGTATAATTGTTTTTTTTTAGCCAGCTGGGATGCAAATCCGTCTGGTGATTTCTATGGTGTTGTGATGCAACTGTATTGTCACTTGCTTTAGCAGATTTCCTCGATCGATGAACTTGGTCAAAGTATTGTTCTAAAATAATTTGAAATCAACGAATATATAGTGTCTGAACTGCGACTGTCCTCACATACAAACAAGAGGCTCTTAAAATACAAATTGGTCATTGTTTTCTCATTTTTGCTTATTCGATGAAGTTAGTGAGATTAATATCCTGGAATAATTTGAAATCAATGAATATTTAGTGTGCGGAATGTAATTGTGCTATCATATGAACAACAAGCCCTTAAAATTCAAATTGGTCCTTGTTATGCTTGCGGTTATAGAATTTAAAAATATATATATTTTCTTTCCTTGATTCTTTTAAGAATAAGCGATTTAACATCCTTTAATAATTTAATGCACCAGCTCTCAAGTCCATAAAGTCCCAATTTTCGGCCTGCGAGCCCGAACAAAAGAGGCCCATTTTTCATCCCCATAGCCCCCGATAAAAAAAAAACATTAAATATGAAATACATACGGAATTGTTACAAGACAATAAAAGTGCAATGCTCAATGAACCAGCCCAAGTCCTCTTGTCAATTTGTATATGGTGGAAGTCTGGATGCTATTTGTAGTAGAGGGAACAATAGAGACTCTATTTTCAACTCGTCAGACCGCCAACTCGCGATCCAAAAATTTCCCCAAGTATGGAATGAGGAATCAACATATGTTGTATAAAATCTCATTCCATAGTTAATATAGAGACTATGCCCACAAGTTCACTTGTCAATTTGTATATCGCGGAAGTGACGATGCTATTTGTAGAACACGGAACAATAGATACTTAATTTTAAGCATGCCAGGTCACGAATCCGTGATCCAAAAAGTGCTCATGTATGGAATGAGGGATCCGCATATGTTCTAGAACAATTTGTTTGTAAAGCGGGGAACAATAGAGGCCCAATTTCCAACCCACCAACCCCAGAGCCCCTGATAGAAAAAAATCGATAATTATGAAATTGATACGGAATCGCTACGGGGCAATAAAAGTCCAATGTTCAACGAAGCAACCCAAGTCCACTTGTGAGTATGCAATGAGGGTTCCGCATACTTAATTTTCAGCATGCCTGGCCGCGAACCCACGATCCAAAAAATGCCCATCTATGGAATGAGGGATCAACATATGTTCTAGAACAATACAAATGCATTGTTCATCCAAGTAGCCCACAACTCCTCCTGTCAATTTGTATGTCGCGGAAATTTGGGTGCTATTTGTAGGGGACGGAACAATAGACACTATTTTCGGCTAGCCAGACCGCGAACCCACGATCCAAAAACTACCCAAGTATGGAATTAGGAATCCGCATATGTTGTATAAAATTTCATTCCATACTTTATAGAGTCTATGTCCACAAGCCGATGTGTAAATTTGTATATCGCAGAAGTCTAGGTGCTATTTGTAGAACATGGAACAATAGATACTTAATTATCAGCCAGCCAGGTCGCCAACTCGCAATCCAAAAAGTGCCCAAGTATGGAATGAGGACTCTGCATATGTTCTACAACAATACAAATGCAAAGTTCAGCCAAGCAACCCGTAGGTCTGCATATGTTGTAGAACAATGTATTTGTACAACGCGGAACAATAGAGGCCCAAATATGCAATTAGTGATCCGCATATGCTGTGTAAAATCTCATTCCATATTTTATATACAGATTATGTCCATAGGTCCGCGTGTCAATTTGTATATCGCGGAAGTGTGGGTGTTATTTATAGAATATGAAACAGTAGATACTTAATTTTCAGCTCGCCCGCCTGCAAACTCGCGATCCAAAAAAGTGCCCAAGTATGGAATGAGGGATGCGCATATGTTATAGAACAAAACAAATGCAATGTTCAGCCAAGCAACCTGTGGCAACTCCTGTCAATTTGTATGTCGCAGAAACCTCAGTGTTATTTGTAGGACAAGGAACAATAGAGACTCCTTTTTCGACTTGCCATACTGCAAACCCGCAATAAAAAAACTACCTAAATATGGAAACATGGATCCGCATATTCTCTATAAAATCTCTTGTCAATACTTTATATAGAGACTTATCTCTGCAACTCTCGTCGTCAATTTGTATATCGTAGAAATATGGGTGCTATTTGTAGGAGATGGAACAATAGAGACTCTATTTTCAGCCTGTCAGGCCGCAAATCCAAGATCCAAAAACTGCGTAAGTATGGAATGAGGAATCCACATATGCTGTATAAAATATCATTCCATACTTTATATAGAGACTATGTCTAGAAGGGCGCTTGTAACTTTGTATATCGCAGAAGTGTAGGTGTTATTTGTAGGACACAAAACAATAGATACTTAATTTTCAGCCCGCCAAGCCACGAACCTGTGATCCAAAAAGTGCCCAAGTATGGAATGAGGAATCTGCATATGTTCTAGAACAATACAAATACAATGTTCAATCAAGCAACCCGTAGGTCCTCCTGTCAATTTGTATATCGCGAAAATGTGGTTGTTATTTGTAGTACAGGGAACGAAGAATCCACATATATTCTAGAACAGTACAAATGCAATGTTCAACCAAGCAACCCGTAGGTTGTGTTGTCAATTTGTATATCGTAGAAATATGCGTGCTATTTGTAGGACACGAAACAATATTCAGTATTTTTTCAGCCCGCCGGGCCGCGAACCCGCGATCAAAAAAGTGCCTCAGTATGGAATAAGCGATCTGCATATGCTGTATAAAATCTCATGTCTATACTTTATATAGAAACTCATCTCCGCAACTCCCATTGTCAATTTGTATATCGCGGAACTGTGGGTGTTATTTGTAGGGCACAAAACAATAGATACTCAATTTTCAGCCCACCAAGCCGCAAACGCGCGAAACAAAAAGTGCCCAAGTATGGAATCACGGATTTGGATATGTTCTATACAATCTGATGTCCATACTTTATAAAAGTACATGTTTAACCAACCAACCCGCAATGTTGAACCAACCAACCCGCAACTCCGACTACCATTTTGTATCTCGCGGAAGTGTAGGTGTTATTTGTAGGACATAGAACAATAGAGGCTCAATTTTCAACCCACCAAGCCGAGAACCCGTCCGCCAGGCAAAGAACCATCGAGCCTTCATGTCTCCTAGGTATATCTTCTTCCATTTTTCTTTTGTAACCTGCCTGACCGCTTTCCATATGCAATAATTAAGCTTTAATTCTAGTAGTCATCCTGCAACAACCATTACAGTTGTCATTAATGTCCGAAATTTCGGAGAAGCTTTGCCATTAGTATGAATTAAACTAAGATTTGCGCACAAGCATGTTATCCTTTCCAAGTATTCATTTCAAAGGCGACGCAATATTTTTTTTGTGTCCGCCGATGGGTTGGTGCTTTTAAGAAATTTCTGATTCTTAATGTCTTTTCACCGTCATCTCCACCTTCGCACTTTTTTCTAATTGTGCAATTAGTGAGCTGTGATGGTCACAGCTCATTCTGCACGAACCCTGGAAATTGTCATTGATCAGCGAAAGGCTCAAGGAGATATTCCATTGATACGCATTAAACTAGACTTTGCGGAGGCTTATATTATCCCTCCCTGATTTTCATTTGAAACATTGTCTCTCGCAAACGAAAATTCTTAATAACTTATGGCGGAAGTTCTCTCCACACACAGTCAACACATTGGGGCATAATGGCCACAGGTTCCACTATTCCAGGGCATATTCTTACTATTCATCTCTCTCCATCCATGAGCAAAAAACAAGATGGTCCCTTGGTACACCAAGAGATATATTTCAAGCCAAAAAATTCGATGCCAACCTTGGCTGCTCAGAGAACCTGCCCACTTCCAGTCATGCCCGTCACATAACTTTATGCCATGAATTCCAAGCTAGAAGAAGATGATCTGATGGACGATGGCAATGCAAAAAATATTCCCACTCTTGGGCCCAAATTGAAATGAACCATAACAAACGGACCTTCCCGGCTCGGTGATCGCAGTCATGACAACACCAAAAGGAGTTACAAAAAAAACAACGGACAGTGAATGCAACAACCACTTTGCACCGCCAAAGTAGGAATTCCAGAGTTCCAAATTAGTCCATTATGGGCGGAAGAGTTTGACTGTAAAACAATCATATGTTGGTGCTTTCAGAGATATATTTCAAGCCAAAAAAAAATTGTTTAACATTTTCGGGTATCAGGTGCAAAACTTTCACTACTGCAATGCATTTTCCTACTAGTCATCTCCTTCTACCTAGAATGGACTAATTTGGGCCTCTGTAATTGCACGTGCAAGTTGTACTGCTGATTTTTTTTTGACTATGAAGAGTCGGTTTCAACTAAGGGCTATTCCACTTGCCCTGCAACCATTTTTTTCTTCTTCCTCGGGCAAAGCTTCTGAAAAATATCAATTTCAGCAGAGGATGATTAATTGAGGAGAAAACTCGAAGGATCTTACATACTGCGCAACCCATTCCTGTGCTTGTCGTAGATACCTTCAATGTTTTCAACCAAAGAACTGGATCCAATTTCTAAGCATAGATGTACAGTACTCAGTACTTTTCTTATTTTTTTAAATGGATTTGCTATTACGAAATTTTGGCCTTAGACTCTTCGTCTCTGCCACTTTTATGGGTTTCACACATGTTCTAATTTCCATACTTCGGTGCTCTCGTACTTCTTCGATCTTTTGTTTACTAATACCAATGTAAAATGTTCCAGCAAAATCGTTCTTCTTGTTTCTAGAGATGCAATTATTAAGTTTTAATGCTAATTAGTACAAAACAAAGTTCATTACTTCAGTTGGTATGTTACAGTCATGGAATAATGTATCAAGAACATAACTGCACGCGCACATTGCAATAAAATGTAATCTTCAACAACGCATTTCCTGATAACTAGTAGATCATGATTTTGCAATGGGGCTTCTTTGAAACCAATTCGCACTTATGAAAAATGTCTTCCACCTTTCTATTTTCCCAATTCACGCCTTTCCAAACACCGCTTCCCCTTTCTTTAAATTGACCCTCTATTGTTCCCTGTCCCACAACTGCCACCCAGAGTTCCGCCATATAGAAATTGACAGGAGGACCCCGCTGGCTTTATCAACATTGCATCTCTACTTTTCCAAGACCTCCAAACAACATTTGTAGCTCTTCTATATACAAATTGACAGATATACAAATTTGCAACTGTTCTTAGATCATGCCCTTTTTCGTATTACGATCGACCTATCATGCCCTTTTCATGATCTCTTCCGTTTTACACATTTTGCACTCAAAAATTCCGAAACATGAAATTTTACCCTTTTCCGTATGACGATCCACCTATCATGCCCTTTTCCGTGATGCACATTTTTTGCACTGAAAACTTTCGAGAAATACAATTTAACCACCACTTCCTCGCATATTTACTGGAACTATTGTCAACCCGTTTTGAAGCCCATCTGTCCGCTTTCCATACTTCGCCATTTGTTCAAATTTCTTTACGGAATCATCCCTTTGTCGGGTTGAAGAAATATTCAGTTCGTAGTCGTTGTTTCCTGTGCTGGCATCCTTTTGGAATTAGCAGTTGGCAATTATATATAAGATCTTATTACTACGCATGCAATTAGCAATTTCCCTATTCCATACTTAGCCATTTTGCCAAAATTCCGCAAATATACAAACCGGTCGATGAACTCCCACTTCATGATCTCTTCCTCACTATCCCCATAACGCTTTTTTGAATCAAATCCAACCGCTTTTCATAAATTTCCATTCTTTCCTTGCTCTCCGTTGTCTCCGTCACCTTCGCACTTCTCTACAATAAAAGAAAATATAAAGTTTTTTATATATATAGACATATCTTGTTTCTAAATATGGAATTACTGGCATTTAATTCTAACAGGCCATCATGTAGAAACCGTATATATTGTCATTGATGGGCGAAAGGGCCGAGGAAATCTCGTATTCATGCGCATTAAACCAAAATTTGTGGGGAGATTATATTGTCCCTTCCGAGTGTTCATTTCAAAATCATGAAATCCCTTTCACATCGCGTGGCCTTCGCACATTCAAGAAACCTCCATTCCTTAATTGCTCTTTGTTGTACCCACCACCTTCGCATTTCTAAATATGCAATAAATAAACTTTACTCCTAACAGTTCATCATGCACCACCAATACCGATTGTCATTAATCAGTGAAAGGCTCGAGGAGCTTTCCCATTCATAAGCATTTAACCAAGATTTAGCAAAAAGTTACATTATTCGTTGTCACTGTTCATTTAAACCATCATCTGCAGCAAATAAACCTTCTCATAAACCTATGGCATCAATTCCGCACCAGTTCCGTGGAGATACAGTGAACATCTTCGGTCGTCGTGACCATAATTTCCACTGGTCGAGGGCATTTTCTTATTACTCAACCTCTGCCACAAAGAACCAAGTAATTTGGACCTCCAGGATTGCTCATGCAGGCTGTGTCCTTGAGGTTTTTTACTGTAAGGACTTGGTCTCTTGGTGCACCAATAAATTTATTGCAGAGAAAAGAATTATTCCACTGCATGACCGCTCTTATGTTTCTTTGTCACCTCAACTCTTCCGACAGATGTTGAAATTGTCCAAGCCAACAATGACATTCAAAGGAGAAGATTGCAAACAGTTCCTATCAACGCATAATAACGGATTGGACCTCTTGCCCCTTTTTTTGGAAAACCCGTATCTAGTTCATGAAGATATTACAAGCATGCAGGTTAGTTCATTTAAAAATCATTTTCGCGAAATTGCCTGGTTGTTTACAAGAATAACGTGACAGGAATCCACAACTATTGTTTCCCGCATGGCTCTTTACAGTTTTTATTTCATACTCAATGAACAAGCCATTTTTGATTGGGGAAGGATAATTTCTTATGAAATCTCTTCCCAATTGTCAAGCTACAAAAGGGGAAAGAAATTTTATATGTCATCCTATTTAGTTTTTGCAATAGCACATTCCTGTCGATTTGCGCAACTGTCTCTGTCCAAGAATGTCAACTGTGATTTCCACCCAATAACATTCTGGTACCAGGCCTTGTGGAAGCACAAGGCTTCCCACTATTTTTATGAGGTTTTTAATGGCTTCCTGTCTGTTTTCAAACTTTTCTTGTTAGGAGAAAATGCCCCCCGCTTATCTGAACAGGCAACTAATTTTTTGGACAAAAAGGGAACAACCAAAATTTGGATAATTACACTATCATAAGAATTTTTGGCTCCATGGAACAACCTGCTCTCCTTCCATGTCACATTACAGACATAATTTTTATTGCAGAAGTAGCACGTCAATACAACTACTGGTTCCATCTGTTCCAAAGGAAGAAAAAAAAAACAGTTCATTCCTATGCCTTGGAAAATAGGGGAGTTCGTGTTGAAAAACGTCAACAAATTTGACGATTTCACAACACATTTTAGTATCTCCAACCTCAGATATGCTGAACACATAAAAGGATTTGACCCCTATGATATTTTTAGACAACATTTGCATTCACTTGGCCTCGATGATTGTTTTGTAAATAAACACCTGCCCAAAAACAGAGACAGTCATGGGCCTGCCTCTGATGCCGACGACGTAGAGACAGTGCAAAGCTACACCAAATTGTACACGAAACAAGGGAAAGACACCAGTGACAAGAGTGTTCAATCCCCAAATACCACTCAAAAAAGTACTACATCCCGGAGCATCGCTCGAACGACCCATCACAGCAACAAAGAAACCCATAATTCTTCAAACGGAGGAGGAGATAACGACCCTCCTCACTCTAAAATTGATATTTCTCACAAGCTTCCAGTGGAGAAGAAGAGAAAAAAAAAAGTAGGGCAGGCAGAAGACCCAGAAATTCAGATTGAGAACATGGAAATTGACAATGATCTGGATGCCATGTTCCCCTTCTTTCATCAGCCTGAGGATGCCATCCACCATAGACATCCAATGGACATATCCGTTGCCCAAAATTTTGACAAAGATGAATCCTTCATGTTCTAGAGTGTTGTTTTTGATAGCCGGAACAAAAAATTGATATTTCAGAAAAAAAAATGTTAAAAATATCAAAGGTAAATCTTGTTCAAAGGTTGACGTTGCCAACATGCGGCCGTCCCAAATCTATCGACTTCACACCACGACTGGAGAAGCGCTTCATGACTCCATTGAACACATGGAGACCCACAATGTCAGACTGAAGGACCGAGTCAAGGAATTGGAAGACGCTTTCTTTCCTATGCCATTGCTTGTTGATCCTTTGGCAATAGCCATGCCTGGCACCCCTGTACCCAATGTAAAAGCACCCTCCACCCTGCTCACATCCTGTAAAGGATATGTGGAAAACAATATCACAAAAAAAATGGAACTGGTTACCGATACCTGGAAGAGATCACAAACCATCGCTTTCCTTGAAACTAGGGCACATAGCTTGCTCGAGCTTTTGCAAGCTGAATTAAAAGATGAAGAAAATTCCTTCATAAAAATGGTCATCCCTTTTGGCAAGATTGTCAACAATATGACAGAAACAAAAAGAAGAGAAGAAGATCTTCCATCCAAAAACCGGATCAGCCAATTGAATGCATGTTGGAAAGAAAAAGTAATCAACCTGCGTCTCATTGTTCAGTCATGTGAACAAGTCATATCGAAGAAAGATAAATTATTCACAAAGCTGTCAAATATAGACTTAGCCAGGAAAACAAACGACTTCCAAGACCCCCTCTTAATCGCAAACTCCTTGCCCTTAACCAGAGAAGAGTTTGATAAAAAGGTTGCTATGTTGAAGACCTTCTCTCTGGAAAAATTTTACAACATCCTTCAATTTGATCAATCTGTAACATCCTGCTCTGGCACACTGAGAAAACTTATTCTTTGAGGACACTTGCTCGCAAGTGATATCGACTTTTATGATGTTAAAACATTTATGCTTGATTATGATGCGCTATGATAAATGACATAATGTTTTACTGCTTTGACGTAGACAGGTGCTATTGAATCAGTTTTATTGAGTGTGCAGGGTTTTGGACCTTGAGGATTCAGACGCATCGATGGAACCCCCTTGGACTCCATATTGAGTCAGAGACTATGTTATTTGGGTTGATTTATTTACTGTGATATTTCATTGATTTGATGATATGATGTTGACATGTTCTGACACGATTGTTGATGATGGAGGTTGACGATAGCTTGTCGACCAGACTCACATGTGGAGTAAAGGGGCCACGCACAATTTCCAGAGAGCTTGAGGGAGAGGTGTGGACAACAGCCCTGCCACAACCTACTAGCACTCCCGCAGTGGCTCGAACTGTAGGTTAACTATTACCTAGTTCGAGAGGATCCACGATGTCGTGAGGGCAGACTGCGATAGTCGCTCACGATGATTCTAAGGGGTGCGCAATAAGGCGGGGGCCTTATTCCTTAGAGCCCTTAGTC
>JZKD02S1273377.1:0-12130 GCA_000966675.3 Picea glauca
CGATAGCTATACTGGGAATGATCAAATCATATATCAAATCGAAATTTCTTTTTATTCAAAGCAAAACTATATATAGGATGCACACATTATAACAGAGCCATTCAAAATGTAAACATAGCTATTTGAAACAGAATTCAAATCGTTATATCAACCTGTTCACCCACACAACTAAACTATATTAAAATCCATACTTGTATAGCGACGAGACGGCTTGATCATGCCAATTTGGAGTTGATAACTGCCGTAGCCGATTCAACATTTTTGAAAAGGATCAAGCCTGTTGTCTTCTGTTTCTTATCAATTGCTTGGAGCTGGTTTCTTTGATTGGACAACACTGCAATTTGATCTTCCAACGATTGAATTTTTGATTGGAGTATGGGAACATCAATGTAATAACGTTCCAACCATAAATCGCATTGGTCACAGGAGGACTGTGTGGGGTTTGAAAGGGAAGGCAAGGGTTTGGATATGTGGCTGAGGGTTTCGTTAGGCAATTTAATACCTGGGTAGCTAGGGTCATTTCTTAGGCAAGGGGGAAGATTTGTTATGAAATCGTAAGGTGGCTCGGGGCACAAACCCTGCGAGTAAGGGTACTCGCCGGCTAAGAATCATTCTACATCAGAGTCAGAATCCTCACTTAAGACGATAGGGTTTGACTCGGCAGAGGGTTTAGGCTTGTTCCTGGCCATCCTTGAAATCAAACGAGCTTTATTTTTACTCTTGGCATTAGCAGTAAGGTTTGCCTTGGGGTTTTTGCTCACATGCCTTTTAATAGTCTCAAAATTCTCAGTTATAGCATTGGGTAAGTAAACCTTAGGGTCGACCGAGGGTTTAGGCAATAGGACATGGAAGGGCATAGGTAGCTCGGCCTTGGTTTCACTCACCACAGGTTTGTCAATCTGTACAGGTTCTGTGTCATCAAAACCATTACGAGCTATGAAAGATCTCCAACTATCACCGTGCAAACCCAAATGATAAACGATGATGAGTTTAATGAGTCCATGGTGGAACAGGCTGCTGTCAGCCTTCTGCCTTTTAAACTTTTTTGACATTTTATACAGGCTACGCTGGAAGTAAAAGGGCATATTCAACGAGTATCCCATAAAACTCATTAACAAATGCAGGTGGTAGAGAAAGACGAGTCCGTATCGACCTTCACAGGTCACAAATTGCTTGACTACCATCAAAGTATCGTGCCATCGTGGTTTAAGTGCAGAGATGGGCATACCTCTGTCACAAGAGGTGACTTTGCACGAGAGAAACATCAATGTCCATGGTACTTCCTCGACCTTACAATTCTTAAACCAACGCTGTCCCGAGGCAGGTAACCTTGTAGCAGAACTAATAAACTGCTCATCGATCTCCAACTGTATGTCGCCCACCTTGGCTCTACAACCATCAAAATTCATGGAAAACTATCATGCCACACAGAGATTAAAACCCTCAAATCGTTGCACAAAGGTGAGCCATCCATTTTCCTCCAGGTCTTTGCGGGCATTGTCAAACATTAACAGGGCTTGGTTTCCGTTTGTCTTGATTTGCACGATTGGTGCCATGGAGCCAAGCACATGGTAAGCCGAGGGTTTGGATCACAACCACACAGGAGCAAAGTGCACGAAGGTTTCCCGAGCTAACAGTGGTAAATGGTGAATAAGGGATAGGCATAAATGCCATCGTGCGAAGGTGGTGGAGCTTATCTTTGCCATGCATAAGAGTTATTATGCAAGTACAACCGCCAATTTACATAGCTGTTCTTCCCATTATAGCATAGCTCAACAATTATGTGAATTAGCTGACCAAAGAATCAAATGGTAAGTGTATAAAACAATGCACTATCAACGGATTGCCAAAGTTTTGAACCATTGCTAATTTGAAACCAAAACCAAATATTTTAACCATGCACCAATTTATCAACTCGTATTGATGGTTTAACCAATGTGCTGATGGGTTTTGTATAATTAACATACCAATAGCTATGAAAACATAAACATAGGTATTAAATTAAAAAGATATATATATGAAAGATTTAATCATAACCCCTATGTATTTTCATGAAACCAATGGTCAAATAGTTAAATCCATATGTCAATGCATTACAAACTCATTGAAACAAAGTCACAATCAATCGAAGTATGAGTACCGATCAAAGGATCTTGCCAATTGCATAACGATAGGTGAAATGTGAGCGTAATAGGCATATTGACAAGGATAGCGACAGTTCAAAAAATGATTCCAATGCGACTTCGAAAGACCAACGTTTTCACGCTTACAGTCGTGAAAACAAAACGAAGATAAGTGTGCAAATGTCGTAAAAATAAAAGTGTCATTTATTTGAAAATTGCGACGAAAAATTGATGTTTGCAAAACATTGGTGTAGGCAGCTTATAAGACAATAGAAAAAAGTGAATTGGCTGCCAACATTACTTTGGCTTGCTTGAAACCTTTATTTGCCTCATCCCTAGCATTCACCTCTGTCGTTGCTACCCGAGCCTCCAATATGTTGATCAAGAGGTTCTTTTATTTCAATCGTGCCTTCAAAGTTCCAACTGAATATTGGTTGGTTGTTGCATAAGCCCCCAATGTTCCTGCTACCTCATCGGTGAATTCTTCCTCTTCCAAGGCTTCTCCATCTGTTAGGATTTTGTACTTTTTAGCTACTACATCTTCTCTTTGGTATGTTTCTTGCTTCACCATGGCCTTCCTTTTCTTACTGAAGAAGAATTCACTAAGAGGAAACTCTTCTACAGAGATAGGTGTCAGCTCCCCCTTGAATATCCACTATGTATCGGGGTTCCCCTTTGTGAATTGTAAGGGAGTGACAGATGCAATGGTGCTGGCGATTTCCTTGGTAACTATCTCTGGGTTTCCTTCTTCTTGTTTAGGGATCTCATCTTCCTGATTCAAGATCTCAGTTTCCTCTGTCTTGTCCTGAGTCTCTTGTTTTCTAGGGTTCACACCTATTGAAGTTTTATCTTATGCTTGATATGTACCTGGAGGTTGTGAGTTTCTTCCCTATAAAACTTTGGGGAGGCAACTTCTCCTGTGCTCTTGGAATTTATAAAAATTGACCATATCACCAGGCAGCAGAGCTTGAACCCAACTTAAGACTTCAGAGTAGGACCTCGTACCTCGGAATATTTCATCATGAGGTGAGTCTTCGTGTTCGTATCTCTTCAGCCCACAACTCACCATGTGATTACTCACAACCTTATTAGGGTTGTGTTTCTTAAACTCGATGTCTACCAATTTCATTTCCTCCAAGGCCATAGCCTCCACTTTGGCATGGAAAAAATCTAATAAATAATATGTACCAATGTGAATGGAGAAGGGTGGCCATACCTTCTTCGATACTCCTTTGAGCTCCTTTCTTATCCCACCGAGCACAGTTTGCATGGCGATCTCGTGACATACTAACTTGTCTGGTAAGAATAGTGGTAGAGCATATGGGTGGATAGAGGTGCCAAAAACCCTAATATATGAAAACTTTGCTTCTATATACCAATCTGCCACGCTGCTCAAGTTGGTCGTGATGTTATATGAAATCCTGGGAGGCGGATGGCCGAAGATGGAGACATGCATTTGTAGCATTACCCAGTTGAAAATCTCGTAGATGAATTCTTTGGCTTTATCTTCCCAGAGTTTTGAGTGGTAGACATAAATAGGCTCTGCATTAGTTAGAGTCCAGCTCCAGATCATTAATGGGAAAGGTGTCATGAAGCAAATAACATCTATAATGTAAGTGAACATGAAGAATGAGGATGCTTTCCCGCTCGCCTTTTGTGCTCGATATTCTGTAATTTGACTGGCTAGACTGTCTAACGACAATTTGGCCCAGTCGAAAGAGAATCCCTCTGCTACTATGTGAATAAGCGACACCCATGGGAGAAAGAAGTGAGAGGTGTCCTCCTTCCCATACAGTCTGCAAACCATCATCGCTATATACATGAATTGTGGTACCAACGATGAGATTGAATAAATTCCATTAGTATCGGCTCTGAATTTTGCGAGGTGTGAAACCCAGTCTTTGATCAGATCATATAAGCTTTTCCCAAACTGCTCGCATTCCTTCTTTTTGAAACCCTCTAAGAATTCGACATTGTGAGTAAGGTTTGGTGTGGGAGACAATTTATACATTGCCTGTAAATTCTTTGGTCTGAATGTCCCAATTGCCACCTTCTGCTTGTTGAATATTGTCCTAGTCGGGATGTTTACATTGTCCAGTGCCCATATGATCATATCATAATAAGGAAAAATCTGTGGCATTGCTACTATCTTGTGCATCTTTGACTGGGCGATGATTTTTTATTTGGTGGACAAGTAATCTTTCTCGTTATCGCTAGAATCTTCTGGACAATTTATGAGCTCAGATTACAAAATATTGGAGACATATGTCCATGTTTTGACAGTATTGATACTTCTAGGCAAGGTATTAGAAATAATATCTGAACCTTGACCTGGACTCTCAACAGCTGCCTTGGACGCTTTTTGCGGAGCCATGATATAGAACCTTGCAATTAGATCCCCTGTCACAAAAAATGAAAACAAAGACAGAGGTTATCTTGGTGAACTAGCTCTGTGCAAATTAGAAAGAAACCTAAGATAATGACTGAAACCTTTTCGCTTTGAGCACTTAAGTGTGTGCAAGTCCTTGCTGACAGAACATTTAAATTATTTAATAGAAATATTTAGAAATAAAATGAGATCTTACTATCAATCACCTCACTAAATTTCTAATAAATGCCATAAATATTTGATAATTCGCGATTCGGGAGGATCGCAACAGCGTTTAATTCTTCGTTTGTATGCTGTACGGGTTGAAGGATGTTTAAGGTGTTAATTAACCTAGTTCAACCTTTTAATTAAGTGTGTTTAGTCCTTAATACCCTTTTCGGTGTTCGAAGTATCGGATGATTTTACTCATAGTCTTTGAACCATGAACCTCGAATTCGCGATAGTGATATTTGGTTGATTAAGTGTGGTTTGACTTAAGATTTTAATTAACGATGATTAATTAATGAATATCGCGACTTTAGGGATCAGAGTTACAAACGTGTTGTTTTTGAGGTAACAACCGCCGAGTCGCGAAATCGCAATAAAGATTAACTATGGCTTAAAAGTCATTATTCTTGTTATTAACCCAGATTGACTTAAAACAACTCGCAACTTCACATGTCGGAGGTTCGAAGGGAGTTCGACGTGTAACTCCAAAAACGCGAGAGCACGAGGTAATAAAAGGTGATAATCCATGCTTAGTGGTTCAATAATGGTGATTAAAACTAAACCACCTATCGCCATTTCATGTGTCGGGATACTGGGGCTTTGGTAGGTATAATTGTGATATACACAAAATCCTGAAATCCGACTTTTTAGGCTTAAGTGTATTGTTTCACTACCTAGAAAATAGGCAGCTCCAACCTTTGATAACTAGAGTATTCGAAAAAATACAAGTGTTCCAACAGTTTCCAAATTCCTATTTGGTGTCTATCCCTAATAACAAATTTTCTATTTCTAATTATTTCCCATTTTCCTTCCTTCTTGCCTTCTTTTACCTTTTGAACTTCCTTCATTCAAATTGATCCTCTATAATGAGTTCTTTATTTACAAATATTCTTGACCCTTTGAGAAACAAATTTTTACTAAATATGTCATATTTATAGTCATTGGAGCATACCTTAACAATCATTAAACTATGTTTATACTCAATTATTTTTCCTAGCCTCTTTGCTTCTATGAGAAAAGTTGTTTCAATTTGTAATTTAGTTTGTAATTCTTCCTTGACTAGTCTAGAATGTCCTCTTCTTTCTCCTCTTTCAAACAAAAAATTATGAAGTTCAAGGCTCATTTTCTATACTCACAGTATAACTGTATAAGATTATTCATTTCCTCTTTCATGAATTTGATATCAAATTCACCTCCTAGACTATTTAGGCTCAAATTGTTATTGAACTTTTTTTATAGCTCCTTAATCTTATTCTTCATTTTAATATTTTTTAGATTATCGACTTCTCCTTGTTGGGTTGGTTGTATCTTATAGTTTAATATCCATTTTCTACAAATGTATCTCCAATGCTATTAATTTATTGTTCATTTGTTTTTGAATCTTGTCTTTAAAGGATGCAAAATTATTACCAAGCATTACCTTTAACTTGTTTGAATTTTTTCTTCTCTTTCTTCCCTATGCTTCTCTAATGATTTTATATATTCAAAAACATTGTCTAGGGTTACTTTGCTAGGTCTCCCCTTGAGAATTTTATGTTTCTAAAATAATTCTATATGTTTGCAAAGATTGTCTAGGGTTACTTTGTTAGGTCTCCCCTTGAGATTTTTTGGTAAATGTGGTGAATTGTTCATAACAAAATAAAGAAATAGAGAGGAAATAAACTATAACCAAGACCAAAAGAAGGAATTTGTGCACCTGATTAGGTCTATGTACCTCCATGGAGTAATTCTAAACACACCTTAGATGTTTTTGAATTCCTATGCTTGAATGCACCCTAGCTCTTCTTAGCAATGAATCTACTCAGATAAGTCTTTATGAATACCTCTGAGAGATTACAATGCCCAAATAAAGTTGATGGTAGATCCACCTCAAAGAATACAATGCATAGATAAAATTAATGGTTTAATTCATATATACTCAGAATGATCCCTCTCGGTGATGGTTTTGCTCAAATGGATCACTCAAAAACCCCTAGAAATGATTTTTTTGAGAATCAATATGTCGTGGTTCTAATACACATCATGTGTTACCCTCAAAATGGATATACTCATAAACCCTCAAAATGTTTCACTTCAACGTCCAAAATATTCAAATTGTTCTCACAAATCTCTCAAATTATATGTCATCTATCAAGGTTTCAGATGTATACTTCTAGCACTATCCGCAGATCCTCCTTAGAGAATACAATGCCGAGATGTCCTTATCTGCTTATGCAAGCCACTCATTTCTCATGTGAATGGATATACATTTGAAGTTAAATGTATGATGCTAAATAAAAATTGTAAACAATATAGTTGAGGAAGCTTCGTAGATGAATATCAAAGTTGTCTATAAAAACTCCATGGTTGAAATGGGTCCCCTTAGAATGGTTCTACCTAGAGACCCAATGTTTCACTTCATTGTTCAAAAGATTCAAAATTTCCTTCAAAATAATCAAATAAATTGTTTATACAAACTTCATGGTTGAAATGGATCCCCTTAGAGTGGTTCTACCTAGAGACCCAATGCTTCACTTCAACGTTCAAAAGATTCAAGGTTTCCTTAAATTGTCTATACAAACTTTGTGGTTGAAATGGATCCCCTTAGAATGGTTCTACCTAGAGACTCAATGTTTCACTTCATTATTCAGAAGATTCAAAATTAACTCTGTGGTTGAAATGGATCTCCTTCTACCCAAAGACTGAATGCTTCACTTCACATTTCCAAAGATTCAAAATTTTCTTCAAATTAATCAAAAATTTTATCTATACAAATTTAGTGGTTAAAATAGATCCCTTGTAATGATTTACTTAGAGACCAAATGTTTCCCTTCCCCTTTAGTGGTTAAAATAGATCCCCTATAATGATTCTACTTAAAGACCAAATGTTTCCCTTCACCATTAAAATGATTCAAAATTTCCTTCAAAATTAATCAAATTACATACCAAATTACATACCATCTATTAAAGTTTCAACAATATGGCATCCCATAATTAAATATCAAACTTTTATATTATTATTATTAAATTATTTATATTATATTATAATTTATTTCAAGTTATTTATATTATAATTTATAACATGATATTAAAGAAAGTCATAAGTTAAATATTCTATTAAATGAAGATTTTCTTAGGGGATATTTATCGGATATCAAGCGAAAAATAGTTGATATTCCAATTATAATACACGAGGCACTCGCCCTTCTGGGAGAGGGATGAAATCCAACTCGACCTACCTCCAAGCTCCTTAGCAAGACTGAAACGCATTGGCAGCCAGAAAATGAAACGCACTTGCAGCTAGAAAATGAAAGCCTAGACAGTTGATGAAATCTAAAAGTGGTAATCTCAAAGGTTAATCATTTAAATGTGACAATTATATAGTGCTACAGTAATTTCTTAATATGATTAGGTAAATGTTAAAAAGTAAACAGGTTAACGGATGTATTCAGAAATACAAGGAAGTTATGAAGAGTAAATCACATTCATTAATTATGCCCATTGCCAATAAGTGTACGCCTTTCAACGTAAAAACAAAAACTCCATATTTACTAATATAAAACATAGCTAACTTCAAATAAAATGCTAAAAAGAAATTTGTGCTATGGCACAAGATTGAATTGAATTTAAGGCAAGGCCTACATCAGTCGAGAGACCTTTTCATCGATTTAGATTTATTACAAGATATTTGGAAGAATCAACAACACTCGAATAATGGCCCTCGAATTATTTTTGGAAATAATCGAGATAACGACGAGACGATCCCTCGTCAGGGAGTGGATGGTCATACGCAAACCCGCCGTGGCTGGAGATATCCATCCCTGCCATTTCCTCTTCTCTGCCTATTCTCAGAAGATCCATCTTATGCATAGCATAGAACAGCGGTCCCATGGTGGCCGTAACCCATACAACGATCACCAAAACTTCGACAACCTGAGCTCCCAGCAGCTTCCACCCGCCTCCCATCAAAAGCCCAAACGGCCGGCTCGCATCTCCGTTTGCAGGCGGATAGACTTCGACCACATGATTCTCGGCGGCGAACAGCCCGGTGAAGATGACCCCCCATGCCCCGCAGCCGCCGTGAAGCTGCGCGGCCTCTAGAGGGTCATCGAATTTCAGCCTAAGCGCGAGGACATTGAATCCGATCAGAACCCACGCCGCCACGAATCCGCAGACGATGGCGGCCCAGGGGTCGACCACGGAGCACCCGGAAGTGATGGCCACGAATCCGCCCAGCAGCCCATTGCAAACGTCGAGGGCGTTCCAGTGCCCGGACAGCAGTCTCTTTCCGAAGAGCGTGGTCAAAGCCGCCATAGAGCCCGCCAGAGTGGTCGTCACCGCGGTCCGGCCCACGCCCGTCCAGTTTCCTTCCAGCACTCCGCTTGTGGACGTGCTCAGGATTTGGATGAAGGAACCTGCGTTGAATCCATACCAACCGAACCACAGCAAAAAGGTCCCCAACACCACGAGCGTCGCGTTATGGCCCCGCATGGGAACCGGTTTCCCGAAGGCGTCAAACCTACCCACCCTCGACCCCTCGATCAGCGCCCCCCACAGCCCCGCCACGCCTCCCACCACATGGACCACGCCACTCCCGGCAAAATCTATGGCGCCCGATCCAAACAGCAAACCCTTATCTCTGTTAGGGCTCGCCCACCCATAGCTCGACCAGAACCAGTGCGACGCAACCGGATACACGAATCCCGTGAGCACACACGAGTATATCAAATATGCCTCGAACTGAGTCCGTTCTGCTATGGATCCGCTGGTTATGCCCGCCACCGCAATCGCGAAAGCCCACTGGTACAGATAGTAGCTGTAATCGTACGTATCGTTGGGGACGCCCGTGAGAGCGAAGAATGAATGGCCGATGAATCCGTTGGATGTGCCAAAGGCAAACGCGAAGCCGAAGAGGTAGTAGAACACTCCACCTATTGCCGCGTCTATGACGTTGGTGAGCATTATGTTCATCGTGTTTTTCGCCCTAACAGATCCTGCGCACAGCATGGCGAAGCCCAGTTGCATGGAGAACACCAGATACGCTGAGAACAGAAGATAAACTGCGTTGATTGCATCTTTTATTGCAGTCGTCGACTCTTGTTCTCCTTGGAGAGTCCCATTAATGGAAGAACCCGCCGATACAGTCGACATTAGCAGGCTCTCGAATGTGCCCATTTCGCGCCCGTTTTAGGTTTTCAATCCGCGAGATTGATATCCTCAGCAAGAATTCATGGCAGATCTATCACAGTCTAATTTGGATTTGCGCAGAATTCCAGTCGACAGAAATAAAAATTCCAATCGACTGAAACAGAAAGCCCAGAACACAATATGGAAGCTGAGAATCAGGCGTACAAAAGGGAAGGCCACCGATATTGAAGAACCATTTCTACTGGTCTTGAGCATTGACCGTCTGGTAAGATTCCTCTGGATTCTGCGTTCATCAACTGTTCTTCTCGTACCTTTTGAATTTCAGCCAACAACTATTATCATGTCATTGCTCTGACCCAATCCACTTATTTATATGTTTAATTTCTACCATTATTGCCCCTTGTTCATGCTTACCACACATATCTAATCTGGGGCAGGTTGGTTTGCCATTGAATTCGAGTGGCTTGCAGTGTTTGTGATTTTGCAACCACTAAAACGTGGTCTTATGTGGATGGGGTTTAGAAGATTTGGTATTGGTTGATGATGAGTAAGTTCGTTGTTTACATATTGTAATTACTAAAGTCTACAAAGGTGTATATATCTTACTTTTCTTGATTTTAACATGTGATTTTTTTAAAGAAAATACGTGTTTTTAATCATTAAACTCACTTTCATTGTTTAGATAATATCATTTTTAATTACAATATCTTAATAATATTGTTTTCAATTAACTCAAATAAAATATTTGATAAATTGTATATATAAAATTTTAAATTGGGTTTTCATCATATATATATAAATTGTTAGTTTTGATCATATATATATATATATATATATATATATATATATATATATATATATATATAGATAAATTGTTAGTTTTGATTAAGTTTAACTAGGAGGAATCAAAAAAGTGAAAACTTGAATCCAACTTATATTCAACAATAAGTACAAAAAACTCATATCTAATTTTAAATCAATTGAACTAAGTCTCAGAACTATAATTATTTTACTGTATATTTAATTAACTTTTAATTATAATTACTCTGTATTTTATATTACAGATGGTTCTTATTATAATAGTCTTTAATTTTTTGAATTATATGCAGGATAAAAGTGACATGTTAAAATTGATTTTGAAGTAAACCCTCTTATTGATTATTTTAAAATTAGTGAAATTTAGCCTTTCGTTAATGCTCTCTGTGGTTTTGGGATTTCATTCCACATGGAGACCTTGAAAGTTTACAAAGAACTGGTTTCATTCCACAGGGAAATTTTGAAAGATTAGGAAACGATGTATAGGTAAACCAGATGAATATTTCGAGGGACCCAGAGGGTAGTTCAGATTGAAAGAGATTCAGTGGCCTCAAATGGACATAACTGTTTTGAAAATCAAATAAATAAAAACAGCGAATTGGAGATGTCTGGCCAAAACACTTTATAGTACTTTAGGGCCATATTCTTTAGCTCGAACAAGGCCTTTTTCAATTATGCCGAAAGCTTGGCTTTAGCATGTGAACATTATGATTGGAAATTTTGAAGATTTCCCTCTTAAAATATCATCTGAGATTGGAAAGCTTGTAGATTCCCTGATCATATATCAATTATTTACAGCGGGGAGTATTTATTTTTATTTATGTCAGAATTTATTTAATTTTTATTTTTTTTATTTTTTATAAATATAGTAAAAAAAATTATTATTAGTATTGGAGACAATTATCAATAACTTGTTATTTATTAATGTAGGTTGACTCATAACCTTTGCTCAAAAAAAACCATGCTATCTGAAATAATCCATTAATAATACTTAATGACAAACTTTCACTCCTACCACATACTTTTAGATCTTGAATGTTTTTCTTGTGTCAAAAAAAAACGAACTCCTACCCAAATAAAAACAGTGAAAAAAAATGTTATAAAAATAAGATAATCAATATAAATTCATCTGAATTTTAATTTTAATCTAAATAAATAATGTGGATTTATCAACCTAAATTTATTTAGTTTTAATTTTAATTTTAATCTAAATAAAAAATACCAATGCATCAATACAAATTTATTTTGATTTTAAATTTAATTTAAATTTAAATTTTAATCTTAATAAAAAATTGGATGGATCAATTTAATTTTATCTTAATTTAAATTTCAATCTAAATAAATAAATTGGTAAATGTATTTTTTCTTTTAAATTTTAATTATATTAAGTTAAAATTATTATAATATTAAATTGATAATAATTTAAAATTATTATAATATTAAATTGATGCATATTTTAAATCAATAA
>JZKD02S1273399.1:0-12130 GCA_000966675.3 Picea glauca
GTTCTACTTCTAGAAGATTCCTCCTCTAGAATGTTCTTAGGTGATGGTAGCACTATATAAAGGGGTTTAAGCAATGTAATGAGACATGAAGATAATTATTGTATTTGGAGCAGTAGCTCATTAGGAGGATGCCCCCTCAAAGAGGCAAGTGAACAGGAGAGGATCCCTTCCATAATAGGATCCATTGTATGGTGTTGTCCTACCTTAAGGGTTTGGTAATAATAAAGTGTGGTTTATTCTATATTGATTTGTGGATCTATTGTGTATTCAGTATTTGTGGTGATTATATTTCCAGATCTATCCAGGTTCTTAACAGTTGGCTACTTAATTAAAAATATATTAATTAGAACCCTAGCTAATTACTAAGGTCTAATTCTTAAATGAACTCTTAAACAAATTCTAAGTCGAAGGTTGTAATTAATTTCCAGGTCTAATATTGAGAGAGAGAGAGAGAGAGAGAGAGAGAGAGAGAGAGAGAGACCCCAATTTCATCAAATTTAAAATAATAAGGCAAAAGCTATACAAAAAAACATAAATTTTGATTCTACCAATATCAATGTTTCTAAAATGCAAAATTGGACTCCAAAAGTGTTAATATTGGTTTTCAAATTACATGTATCAAACCACTTCTAATTATGTGTATCAATCCATTGCTTGGTGCTAATAGTAATTAAGGTTAGGGGAAGTTATAAACTTATGATTGATTTTTTTACAAAACAACATTGTTCGATACAAAGTTAGAGTAGTTATTATCCATCCAAAACTCTGCTATAATGTTTGAGTAGTTATTATCCATCAAAAACTCCGATTGAATTGTTGATGATATTGATTTAGAATTAATAAAATACTTAATGACATTGTTTTATTATGCATAGATTTTGAATTCTAGTAAAAAATTCCTATGTATGAAACTCTTAACTCTTATCAGATTTATGGTTAAAAAAGAGTTTGTTTACTAAAGATTAACTTATTTAAAAAAAAAGTCAAAATTTAATATATAAGCAGTTATAAAAAAAATTACAATTTCAAAAATTAAAGAATGAAAAAACCTAACCACAAATAACCTCAAGTATTTATCTACAAATAATAGGATATTGGTAAATCTATCATCTCCATAAGCATTCATGTAAAGTTAATCCTATAGGAAGGAGGATGTTATGTTGTATTTACCTCAAGTATTTAACTACAAATAATAGGATATTGGTAAATCCATCATCTCCATAAGCATTTATGTAAAGTTAATCTTATAGGAATGAGGATGTTATGTTGTATTAGTGTTGTCAATCATATTTTATAAAATCAAATAACAAAATAAGATTAATTTTTTTAATAGTGACATCATATTATTGTAAATTTAATAAGTGGTGATATGAGAGACACTATAAATCCTAGTATGACAGAGATCAGATCACATGGGTAACACTAATTCATACATATCTACTAAAAAATAATAAAAAAATACCAAAAACAAAACAATAATATATATGTATATATTATACACACACACATACATATATAAATCCCATAAATCCCACCTAAGGGGACAATTTGTAGTTTGCGGGCATAGATCCTTATGGCGAAAGTTGGGAAGATAGCAAGGGATATACTTGTAGTCCCTCAGAGCTCTGATGAGACTTATGATGACAATTGTAGTCACACCATGGTGAGCGACTCTTGTACTAGTTGTAGAAGAGGGCCCATGCCATGGTGAGTGGGACCATTCAGAAAATTAAAGAATGATCTACATGATGATCAGATGGAGGGTGAGTGAGGGACGAAGTAAACCCCTGTGTTTTGTTTGATTTGATATACAATTATCAATAGCTAGGATCTGCTACTTGGGAGGACGCAAAGGTTATGCGTTGATATTTTCCTTAAATTTTTGAATAAAACTAACTTCAAGGTGATGTTAGTGCCCCGCCTTTATGTTTATATACTTATTGCATATTAGGCATTTAAGAAGTTGAATCAAGAGCATGAGCATGTAATTATATTAGGGCACTATATTTGTAAATAGTGCAAGTGCTATATTTACTTGTGATGGATGGTTGTGCATATCATATAATACCAAGTTTCCKAAAAGGGGGTGTAAGTAATGCCACATCTCTAATAATATATCTTACCTAGATATACATATATTATAAGGTGCATACTAAAATAACTAAGTTATTATARAATAGAGAAATCAATTAAAAGTGTACTAACATATTAAGACTTAATTAATTGAACAAGGGGAATTAGTGCATGCAAGAATCTTTGCATGGATGACAAGTGGAGTAATACATGCAATTGAATCTTTGCATGGATGACAAGTGGAGTCATACATGCAATTGAAAGAGGAATATTTTAAGGGGATGAAGAGAGTTGGTAAGAGGATCTTTTGGTTGTTGGTTAGTTGAGGATAAAATATGAGATGTGACGTAGAATTATGTTGCTTAGGAGGCTATCCCNAGAGAGAGAGAGAGAGAGAGAGAGGCCCTAATTTCATCAAATTTGAAAAAAATTGAAATAATAAGGCAAAATCTAGACTAAAAAACATTAATTTTGATTCTACCAATATCAATGTTTCTAAATGCAAAATTGGACTCCAAAAGTGTTAATATTGGTTTTCAAAAGTATGATTCTTTATTCCAAAAGTGTGAATTTCGAATAATTTCAAACCCAAAAAAGTGTGAATTTTGATTCTTAAAATGCAATTTTTTATTCAAAAATTGTAAATTTCAATTCCAAAAGTGTTTTCTATTCTAAAAATGTAAAGTTTAAAATACAAAAGTGTCAATTTAGATTTCAGTATTGAAGTGAAATTTCTACAATGTGTATTTAGAATTCAATATTTAGAATTTTTTCCTAATGTGTATATAATATCTAAATCCAAAATTAATGTGTAGTTGTCAACATATTATTTGTGTATATGCATGCATAATATCACTATGACACCCATTGCTAAATATATAAAGATTGAAGAGATTCAATAAAATAAAAACAAACAACAACAATCATTTCTTTCCAAAGTTGTACTTTTTCATAAATATTCAAGGCAACATCACTCAAATAAAGTCTCATTCATCAGTATCACTCCCACTCTCAACATTATGTTCGATATGTTCTTGTTGTCCCTTAATTGTTGCAAATCCCTTCTCATTTATTTTTATTTTCTCTCATGTCCATCTTTCCCTTGGTGACCATGACCATATGATGCTATTAACATCAATGAACCTATTTTCTTTTGAAACAACAATCCATTGTTTATTTAAATAATTTTTATACAACTCTTTGTTACCTTTGATGTTCCAATTGGCTTCCACCATTGAAACTCTACTTTGAAGACTCAATAGTAGCATCTGGATCTCAGTAAGTACTTCCCTGTGGCCTACCTAATGATATCATACAATATTACTATGATGATTTTACTATGATAATTTGTCCCTCTACAACATCATTATTTAGAGAGAATGGATCTTTAGGCTTGTTACATAGAGGCCCGATGTAACAATACTCAATTGTGGGGACATTTCCCCTCAAATATGTTTTCATAACTTCACGTGAGAACTTTATAGGAGCATTGTTTCTTATTTATTTCACTAGTAATGGACAAAAATGAATTGTTAAGTGTTTAGTTCTTAGAAAGGCATGTCATCATTGTTCCCATGCATCTTCAATCCCTTTCTTCTAAAATGAAATATATGTTTTTAATCTCTTTTTTATTTCATCCATATCATAAGGTCTCCTTACCTATAGATTTAACAATTGAGGTTGCCCCATAAGTAAGTCTAGGCTATTGTTAGGTAAATAATGTCGCATATTAATAGGAGGTAACCACTTTTCATCCCAAATCGAGGCTTCTATTGCATAATTGGCATGCCATCAATGAGCTATAATTTGAAGAACAAACACCCTTTGATATCAGTTATCTTGGAGTTACCATCCGAGATATGTGGTTCCACAAAGATCTTGAAGTAAAAAAAATCAGCAATTAAATACGGGGAATAGGAATTGTGATCTTCACATGTCCTATAAATTTCCATCATCTCTAGCAACAAAAAAATATGTATTTCAACTTTAATTTAGTTGATAACCTCCCAAAAGTTTCATCTATGACTTTGTGTGTGTGTGTCCCATAGGGAGGAAACAAACTTCAACAAGGTCAAGCACCTCCTTGATGTTAAAAGGGATAAAAATGCAAACATATAACATTTTTTGTCATCGTCCTCACAATTATCCATTTATAACAATAATATTGGTGGCAATTTTATTTTTGACTTGATTGTATTATCAACACTTATGTAAAGTGCTTGCATATCATCTTTCTTGTAAAACAAACATTTTTCATAAGACTTGGATTGTAATAGAGCCTCATGCAATCATTGGTTCAATGTTCTCCTCTTGTAAAACAAATACCCATATTGATCCAAAATTGGTTCTTCAAGATCCTTTAGACATTTAGTCAATAAAGTCATAGTGAAGTTTGAACCCATCTTCAGAAAGGAAAGACTGACATTGCTAAAGCCCCCAATCTTGTGTCCATGTGTAAGCATACCAATCAGATAAATGGTGAGATTCATGACATTACTAATAGCCTTTTCCTTTTTAACCAAACTTGGTATAGAATTCTCTGACTTATTCATCTTGTCATGTACAATGCTAAAGTAAGTGCTTGGACTCTCCTCTAAAGATAATCTATGGGCATAATACATATGAAAACAACTTGCAATATAGTTATTACGATCAATTGTTTTACCTAATTACAATTGTTCTAATTTGGTTGGATCAGTGGTGGTGATCTAGGTGGATATCGATGGCCACCCACCTATTCCAGCTGGCTCACATGTAGTTTTCATTTTGGCAGTTATTTTCCTAGCTTTTTGGGTCCTGAACTTCCGAGGCCATTTTGAGGCCCTAAATAACATTTTTTGGTCTTGCCATAATCATATTGTAGATGGAGTCAAAGTGTGACAACATAATGTGTATTCCTCGGATAGACCTTTCCAATGGGATATCGTGTGCCTAAAACAAAGATCGTATGCAAAAGTTACAACCCCGATAAGTTGATGTACCAACTTACCCCAACATGGCCCACATGACTTTTGGCACTTCATCTCCTATGGTTAGGTTTTTGGACATCTAGGGTTTTGGCATGCATGTTTGATGTAAAAATACCTTTGGAGCCTCATTGTAATCATCTTCTTGTGAATGAGCACAACCGTCACATCTCTTCTCAGAGATAAGCCACCAACATTCTAGCAAGCTTGTTTTAGTATGCATTTTACAGTTTGGACATATTTATTTATTGAATAAAAGACAAATTTTATTGTATCTCTGTGTTAATAATATATATCTGTCTTCATTTCGTTATGCTCATAAAATATGGATTAGTGGTATCAGAGAGGTCTTCTCCTTTTCATTCTTAGTGCATGTCCTCGACGAGGTCAGGGTGCAAAGATTTGGGTCTCGAGCTTGTTTCTATTGAGGACAAGATCTCTCGCATTCCAAAGTGACCTTCCATGGCAGAAGAAAAGAAAGATGATGGTACAAGAGATCCTTTCAAATTGTTTCTCGAGGAAGCCCTCGCACAACATAGGAATAAGATGATGGATAGTTTTGTGCAAATCCTTCGACGACTACCAACATGAGATGCATCTTCCTCAAGCGGAGGCGTCACCCCCTTCAAGGTACATATCAAATTTGATATTCATATATTTGAAGATCAGATAGACACAAATGTTGTAGATAAATGGTTGAATCTGCTAGAAGGGTATTTTTCTGTCCATAACTTTTCCAATTGAGAAAATATTACATTTGCACTCCTCAAAGTCATCCCCCATGTCAAAGTTTGGTTGGAGACTTTCTATGAGAAAAAGGAAATAAAGGAACCCTCATTATTTATAGTCACGCTCACATGGGAGTTCTTCAGGGATGTTATTAAGGAACAATACTACCCTGTTGGAAGTTATGACAACCTGTATACAAGATAGACCACACTGTGATAGGAAAGGGACCAAACAGTGCCCGAGTTCACAAATATATTCTATACCTTGCGCACCAAGCTAGGTATAAAATATTCTAAGCAACATATGGTGCTCAAGTACCACACCATTCTGCATTAATACATCTAGATAGAAATGAAGTTTCTGGACATCTTATCCTTGGGCGTGGCCTATCGCTATGCTGTCAAAATCAAGCAGAAGCTTAAAAAAAAGGTGCATAAGTTTGTGTTTGGGAACCCCTCACAGCAGAAGTAGGGCAAGGGCAGCCCCAACCCATAGAAAAAAGGGAAGATAAAATATGGATAGCCTCAGGACAACTAGTCTAATCCACAAACAAAGAAAGACAATGGAAAGATGAAGAAAGACACCGGGAAGTGGTGCAAATTCCATAAGAGCCCCTAGCATAACACTGTTGATTTCTGCTCAAAGAAGTCATTGGTGGCTGAGGTGAAAGCCTCTAAATCAGATGAGATTTCTGACTCTGATTCAGAACTAGAAAAGAGGAGACATATTATTGACACGGAACCCAGTGCCACTGATGCTACCACCAAGATCCCTCCCGGTGAACATGGTGAACCAAAGGAAGGCAAGATCCTCTTTCATTCACAGATGTGGGTGAAGGGTAATTTGTTGCACTTCATCATTGATAGCAGTATCCAGAATAATATCATCTCAGTGAAGGTCGCCAAGCCATTGTCCCTACAAACAACGTTGCACCCACAACCATACACCATCGGATGGCTCCGCCAAGGAAGTGATCTTCATGTCAGCCAACAATGTTGCCTGCTCTATGGAATCAAGCCCTTCAAAGATGAGGTATTGTGTGATGTCGCTCCCCTTGAAGTTTGTGATGTTCTTTTGGGCCAACCTTATTTATGGAAACTTCATGTTGTATATGAGTCTATGCCTCACAGTGTTATTATTACTTTGGACAAGAATTTGTACAAGATACCCAAGGTAGCCCAACCTACCGCCATTTCCTTGATCTTTTCCAAGAAATGCAGGAAGGTCATCTCTTAGACTGGGAATTTTGTATTCTTCATGATTCACTCTCAAAGTGAGTGGAAGGTTGCATCCACATCCATGGTCTCCACAACCGATCTCTCCATGCAGCAGAAGCAAGTGGATAAGGTCATGGAAGAATACAAATACATTTTCTCCTCATCTACTAGGGTACCTTTACACTGTAAGGTCAAACATTCAATCGATATGACCCCAACGCACCGTCACCCAATGGGCCAATATACCGCCACTCTTTATTAGAAAATGAGGAGATCCAAGAAATGATTCAATAGGGGCACATCCGACCCAAATCATCACCGTGTGGAAGGCAAATTGTGCTTGTGCAAAAGAAAGAGGTGACCTAGTGACTCTGCATCAATTAACGAGCCCTAAATAAAATCACAGTAAGGAACTGATACCTAATTCCTTGAATCGACGATCTCCTTGACCAACTCAAGGGGGGAGAATACTTTAGTAAGATTGATCTGAAGTCTGGATACCATCAGGTCCTAATAGAGCAGACAAATGTATGGAAAATTGCCTTCAAGTCCAAAGAAGGTATTTTTGAATGGTTGGTCATGCCATTTGGTTTGACGAATGCCCCAACAACTTTCATGAGGATGATGGATGATTTCTTGCATCCTTTCACCAATTATTTTTTGGTGGCGTATCTGGATGACATCCTCATCTACAACAAGAATTGGGTGGAACACTTGCAACATATTCAACAGGCTCTGCACACTCTATGACAACACAAGTTATATGCAAATTTGGAAAAATACTCCTTCAGCATGGAAAGGGTCCAGGACCTAAGCTAGATTGTTGATAAGAATGGGGTGTATGTTGATCCAGCCAAGATCTAGGTCATTCATGATTGGCCAGCCCTAACCACACTCACTGAGCTTCAAAGTTTTTTAGGCCTTGCCAATTTCTATCTCAGGTTCATGTTGGGATTCTCCCATATTGCATGGGCCCTCAGCCAAGTAACCAGGTGTGGTGGCAAGGAAAAATTCATATGAGGCATGTCACAACAACAAGTGTTCAATTATTTGAAGTAGCGCATGTGCTCAAACCTAGTGCTCTCATTACCCGATTTGCAACAACCCTTTGAGATCAAGACAAATGCTTTAGACTATGTTGTGGGCACAGTTCTCACTCAACACAAACACCCCATGGCCTATTATAGTGAGACACTATCATATGTTGTCTATAATTACCCTACTTATGACAAAGAAATGTACTCCATTGTGCAATCCTGTCGCTAGTGGAGGCATTACATTCTCGGGAAGGAGACAATCATCCACACTGATCATAAGCCACTACAATTCATGCAGACACAAAGAAAATTGTAGAATGACCACCATCATAAGTGGTAAACATACTTGCAGCAGTTCCATATCAACATAAAGTATAAGACAATAAGCACCAATTGAGTCGATGATTGCCTTAGCCTCCCTCCAGCTGCAACACTCAGCACAATGTTAAACTCCTGCGGCCACGAGACCTTTGGATGGCCCCTACTCTATGAGGGATATCCTGAGTTTTTTTCCACCTACCATATGTTGGGCACAAACAAAGTTTTCACTGATTTCCATCTTCAGGATAAGCTATTGTGCCATTAGGGCCATCTCTACATTCTAGCAAGCGAGCGAGCGAAGCTGATTTGGGAAGCCCACTATATCCAAGTGACAAGAGTACACTTCGGCGTATAAAACACAGTGGCAGTGTTGCATCAACATTTCTATTGGCCGAAACTTTGACATGATGTTAGCAAATATATTAGGTCCTACACTACTTGTGCCATTTCCAAACTGACCATTAAGAAACAAGGCATGTACACCCTCTGTCTACTCCTGAAATTCCTTGGGAATCCATCTTGATGGACTACATGTCGGGCCTTCCTTCAATGAAGCTGGGAAATTTCTGTGTTTTTGTGGTGGTTGATCATTTTTCTAAAATGGTGATTATGGTCACCTGCAAGAAGAGCATCACATCAAATGTCACTATCAAGATCTTCTTTGAATGAGTGTGGGTACATTTTGGGATACCACAAACCATCGTCTTAGATTGGGACAGTTAGTTCCTCAACACATTCTAGTCGAGCCTCTGGTCATTGCTGGACACCAAGCTCACAAAATCCCCTACCTTCCACCCCCAAACAAATGTCCAAACCGAGGTCATCAACCGAATGATCGTGCATATCCTGAACATGTAAAATTCCAAGAATCTATGCACATGGGATGAGATTCTTCCCTATTCTCATCACAACTACAGCAGAGAGATACATATCTCAACTGACCACAATCCCTTTCAGGCGAGGTTGGGATTTCAACCATTGGGTCTCATGGATGTTTCACTATCCCTTGCGACCACCCAGATATACTCGTCCCATGCTCAAACTAAAGTGGACAAAGCTACCTGGTCCATTGAGCAGATCCATCACATCTTCCAATAGTTTCAAGATATTTTACAGAAGTCCAATTCCAAGTACAAGCAGTGCCATGATCAACACTGGGTGTGACACAAGTTTAACGTGGGAGATAAAGTTTGGTTGCACTTGTAGAAAGAATGCCTTATGGGGCCCCATCAGAAGCTTCATCCACTTCCCTATGAACCTTACACCATCACTAAGGTCATGGTTGAAAATGAATTTGAGCTCAACATTCCCCCCTTCCTTGGCTTGCACCTAATATTTAATGTGGACCCCCTTCGACCATATTTTCCACCATTATTGGACACCTCAGAGATAGCAGAACAATCGAAAACAATAAATCTCAACGCTGACTGCATGGAACAATAATCCACTGATAATATCATGGAAACACAGGTCAAGGGCACTCTCCAATAAAGGATCCATCTTTATCGGGTTGTCAAAGCAGGTCAACTCTTGCACCAAAGCAAGTGGCTCACTCGGGGCCAAATTTAGCCGAAATTTCCTCATCTGATGGGGGAACTCAACACGATGGAGACCATTGATTCCTGAGGGGGGAGTATTGATCTAGGTGGATATAGGTGGCCACCCACCTATTCCAACTGGATCACATGCAATTTTCATTTTGGCAGTTATTTTTCTAGCTTTTCGGGTCCTGAACTTCTGGGGCCGTTTTGAGGCCCTAAACAATGTTTTTTGGTATTTCCAAAGTCACACCATAAATGGAAGTAGACTGTGATGGCATAATGTGTATTCCTAGGATATAACTTTCCAACGGGCTATCATGCACTTAAAACAAAGATTGTATGCAAAAGTTACAACCCCGAGAAGTTGATGTACCAACTTACCCCAACGGAGCCCACATGACTTTTGATGATTCATCTCCTAGGGATAGGTTTTTGGAGGTCTATGGTTTTGGAATTCATGTTTGATGTAAAAATTCCTTTGGATCCTCATTGTAATCATCTTCGTGCGAATGAGTGTAGTCGTCACATCTCTTCTCAGAGATAAGCCACCACCATTCTAGCAAGCTTGTTTCAGTCTGCATTTTACAATTTCAACATATTTCTTTATTGAATAGAAGCCAAGTTTTATTGTATCTATGTTATTGTTAATTGTATCTCTGTGTTAATAATATAGATATGTCTTCATTTCATTCTTCTCATAAAATCCATATCAGGCGGACCCTAAGCTTATTCATGATTGTAAAACAATCATTACACCTTACAAAGAAGTTGTTCTTTGTGATTGCAACATCTGGAAACCGATTTCTCATTACTTTGTTGATTTTGTATTGTGACATTGGAGAAAGACCAATCCATTGGATGTCCTTATTATCCATTAATTGAGAGGTTCCCTTGTTCCATATTGACTAATGAATGAGTTAGATGTGGAGCCTTATTTGAATTTTCCACCACAATATTATTAATGTTAGTTATTATTGCAATAGTATTTGATATAGATTTTTGTAATCCAATGTCGTCATTCATTGCCTTCAAATCACCATTTATAAACATATTCTTATAGTGATAAAATGTGTTTCTTTTATTCCATAACCTTGAAACCATGCATTTTGACAAACATCTACAATTTCAAATTTCATTGCAAGTGGAGTTATCTTCTGTATTTCTCCTCATTTATCAATAGGGGCATTTAATGATAGGGAAATTAATACGAAGTCTCTTCTTGAATTTTGGTCATAGAAAATTTTAAGGGCTATATATCGCCCACGGGTTATTTTTCTATGTTGTTTCCCAAAAAACGATTCGCCAATTTCCATTGTCTCTAAAAAGATTCGCCCAGATTTATAGAATATTTTGTTTTAACCTAAGAAATGTCCCAAATTTTATAGAAACTTTATAAAATCCTTAAAAATTTGAATATTTTTACAAAAATATCACCAAACATTTAATAGTTTGCATACTAAGAACCAATAAGATTCACCAAGGTTTCTATAGTTTGAGATAAATGTCCATCCTTAAAATTATCTTTGTTTTTATTTCATGAGATGCACCTTCTTATTACCCTCAACCATTGACTGAAATGGAATTTGAGAAATACATTTAAGTTATTACAACAAACTTGTAGTGCCCATTTCTCCATAGAATGTTCTTTCTTCAAATGTTTCTATAGATTTTGTACTCAAGTTCCTTTTAGAAGATACACTCTTAATTTGATGTTTTATAGGATTGTATGGTCTTGTTGTTACAATTTTTATATTGGCACAATCTACATTATCCATAGGTTGATGCATCATCTGTAGAAGACATGCTTCAAATACTTTATAAAAGTTGACACTATGTTTTTTTTTTTTTTTTTTTTTTTTTAGTATTTTTTAATATCGCATATAAAGGTTCATCATTAAGGTCAAGAAAGTGGTTTATAGGGAATCCATGGAGAGAAGCAACATTTATCACGGCAGATGCTTTTTTTTTTAATTAAAAACTCAAATTCATTACCATCTAGTGGTGCAAAGTGCACCACCTTTCCTTCTAGAACATTTGAAATTATTTCCCGGGAAATATAATTTGGCTTTGAAGAAGACTAACAGACTAACCTTTTCTCCCATGAACTTATGTTGATTGACGTTTTGGTTATATCAGGGTGAAATCATGAAGGTGGGTTACACTTTTGCTTGTTTTATGACAAAAAAAACTGTATTTTCACAAGTTATTCAACTTCTGACATATAAAAGTATTTTTTTTATTTAGAA
>JZKD02S1273421.1:0-12130 GCA_000966675.3 Picea glauca
TTCATTGTTTCATTAATAAAAATGTGATTCCAATTGCTAAGGGGACATGGCCAAGAGATGGGGGATGAATTAATCCAAAAGAGGGGGGAGTATCTAAGATAATGTCCAAGAGGGGTCCAAGGGGAAAATACCCATGTCTATTAATTTAACCAATTTTCCTAAATTTTCTATTTGTATATGAACCTTCCCTTTTCTGATTGAGTGTTCCCAAATCCAATCATTTAATACAAACAAGAGGGTGGGTGTGATCTAGGTGGATATTGGTGGCCACCCACCTATTCCAACTGGATCCTCTTGTCATTTTTTAGTTCAACACATTCTTTTGTACTTCTTTGTAATTGTGGGTTATACACTTCTAGCGATGTCTGAATCCCTACACATCTTCCAGGTGGATATTGGTGGCCTCCCACCTAATCCAACTGGATTATTTTGGAATTTTTCATGTCATCACATCTTTTTGTACTTCCTGGGCCGTTTTGGGGCCCTAAACAATATTTTTTTGGTGTGTCATAGTCAAACTATAGAGGGAGTCATAATTTGATGGCATAATGCATATTTATAAAAAATACCTTTCCAACAAGATATCACGTGCCTAAAATGAAGATCGTATGCAAAAGTTATGACCCCATGAAGTTAATGTATTAACTTACGCAAATGTGGCCCACATGAATTTTGGCGTTTCATCTCCTAGGGTTAGATTTTTCGATGTCTAGGGTTTTGGAATTCATATTTATCATAAAAATGCCTTCATAGCCTCATTGTAATCATCTTCTGGAGAATGAGCATAGTCATCCCATCTCTTCTCATAGATAAATTTGCCACCATTCTACCGAGCCTTGCACTGTATTGTTATAGTCTCTTTACAATTATTTCATTAATAGAAATCAAGTGTTGATGTATTTCTCTGTTTATGAAAATTTTCATCAGTATTTCATTGAAATATATCTGCTTTCATTTAATTCAGAAAATAATCCAGATCATTGATATCAAAGCAGGATGCTCTTGATTGTGTTTCAGTGCATGTCCCCGACGAGGTCCAAGTATAGCCAGTTGGGTCTTGAGCTTGTCTTTCTTGAGGAAAATCACTCTTGCACGCCCAAGAAACCCTTGATGGAGGTAGAAAATAAAAGTGGTGGAGAATAAGAATCTATTAACTTGTTTCTTGAGAAAGATCTCACACAACAAAGGGATGAAATGATGGAGAATTTTTCACATATCCTTCAATGCCTACCGATAGTAATAGGAACATCTTCATCAAGCGATCATTTTAGAGGAACTTCTCCCTTCAAGGTACAAGTTAATTTTGATATTTCCATATTTGAAGGTCAGATAGATGCGAATGCCCTAGAAAAATGGTTAAATCTATTAGAGGGTTATTTCTCTATTCAAAATTTTTTCGATAAGGAAAATATCACCTTCACACTCCTCAAGCATCTCCCCCATGTCAAACATTGGTGGGAAACTTATTGGGAGAAAATTTCCACAGAGGAATCTAGAATATATGGGGCCAAGCCCACTTGGTATTTTTTGTGGATGTGGTGAAGGAAAAATACTACCTTGTTGATAACTATGAATACCAGTACATGATATGGACCACACCGTGGCAAGAGAAGAGCCAAACAGTGCCAGAGTTGACAAAAAATTTCCATACCTTGCTCACCAAGCTGGGTATCAAAGACTTCGAGCGAAATATGGTTCTGAAATACCGTGGGGTTTTGCATAGGTACATCCAAACCAAAATGGATTTCCTAAAAAACTCATCATTGGGAGCTTCCTATTGATAAGATGTCAAAATCGAGAAGAAATTTAGGCACTAGAAAAAATGGGAATTTGGGTGTGCAAATATGAAACAACCAAAGCATGGTAAAGATGGCCCTAACTAACAACCTCTAGACAACCAGTCTAAGAAACGAGACAAGAAGGGTAAAGGAAAGATGAAGAATGACACTAGGAAGTGATGTGACTTTCACAAAATCCCCTGCCACAACATCGATGAATGTGGCTCGAAAACATCATTGGTGGTCGAGGTCAAAGACACAGAGCTGAACCCTGATTCATAATTCGATCCAAAAATATTGAAAACAGACATATCATCGATGCAGACCCCTATGTTATTGTCATGACCACAACAATTCAACCATAATAACCATTAGATCCTGAAGAGGGGGAGCACATCTTCCATTCACATATGTGGGTGAAGGGGACCCTATTTCATTTCATTTTTGATAGAGACAACCAGAAAAACCTCATCTCAGCTAAGTCCGTCAAACAGTTGGGGTTGTCAACAACACCACACACGTATCCAGACAACATCGGGTGGCTTCACGAGAGACAAGATATCTGTGTCAGCCAACAGTGTCTCCTGTCCTATGGCATCGATCCCTTCAAGGATGAGGTAGTGTGTGATGTTTCCCCTCTTGATGTCTATGATGTTGTTTTGGGCCAACCATATATGTGGAAGCGTCATTCTCTATATGAATCTAGACCCCATAGTTTCATTATTACTATGGGAGTTCAGCTCTATAGGATACCAGAGGTAGTTTCGACTACTGTTCCACCAAAATAGTGCCACAAGGTAATCTCTCGTACCACAAAATTCATCCTCTTTACAGTTTGTTCAAAGGATGAAAAAAAGATCACTACAACCACTGTAGCCTCAACATCTTCTATCCAGCAAAATCAGATTGTCGAAGAGAAATAAGATATTGTTTCTTCACCTAAAATGGTGCCTACACTAGGCCCCATCAAACCTAGAGACAACAAGTTATTGGAATAGATTCAACCCCGCTAGCAATAGATTTGTGACACTCTTCGACAGACCAAGCATCACAAATTCTCAAACAAGGAACACAACTCACCAAGTTTTAGATTCATGAAAAGATTTCCCCTCTTCCTTGAGCACTCAATGCAATGGATACCATTGCTTCCTAAGGGGGGAGGACTGATCCAAGTGGATATTGGTGGCTACCCACCTATTCCAACTGAATCCTCTTGTAAGTTTTAGTTCAACACTTTCTTCTGCACTTCTTTGTAATTGTGGGTTCTACACTTTTGGGGATGTCTAAAGCCCTACAAATCTTCTAGGTGGAGACAGGTGGCTTCCCACCTAATCCAACTGGCTTATTTTGGAATTTTTCATGCCAACACATATTTATGTACTTAGAGGGATGTTTTGGGGCCCTAAACAATGTTTTTTGGCATGCCATAGTCAAATTGTAGACAAAGTCTAAATTTGACGACATAATGTGTATTTCTTGAAAATACCTTTCCAACATGCTATCACGTGCCTAAAACAAAGACTATATGTAAAAGTTACGACCCCAGGAAGTTAATGTACTAACTTACCCAAACGAGGCCCACATGAATTTTGGTGTTTCATCTCCTAGGGTGAGGTTTTTGGATGTCTAGGGTTTTCTCTTTCATGTTTATCATAAAAAGGCCTTCAGGGCCTCATTGTAATAATCTTCTGGCGAATGAGCATATTTGTCACAACTCTTCTCAAAGATAAAGTTGCAACCATTCTAGCGAGTCTTGCACTCTGTATTTTACACTCTATTTACAATTATTTCATTAATAGAAATTAAGTATTGTTGTATTTCTCTATTTCGGGCAATTTTCATAATTATTTCATTGGAATATATCTTCTTTCACTTCATTCCAAAAATAATCTGGATCAGGGTGTGAGTGGTCACATCCCGAAGTTATTGGGCACATGGGGTTTGAGTACAATCAGCTTAGGGAAGAGTGTGAGTCAATAAAGGAAAGCCAAAGAGAGAAAATTTGTATGGGTTGGGATAACAAATTTTAGGGAGTTAAGTTTGTGCATGGGAAGAAATTATAGATAAAGAGACAGAGATTGAATTTGATGTAGCCATGGAGGGCGAATTCTAGAGCATGATGGAGCATAATTGGAGAAAATTGGAGCTGGAAAATTGAAGAACCGGGTTTCTAGGCCTAAAGAGTGAACTCCTGCCAGAATTTCACTAAAACAACAAGTGTTTGTTTTTGCGTTGTGGATAGTTTTCCCTAGCAGAGATTCTCTTGAGTTCCTAGCAGAGAGATTCCTAGTTTCTTGTGCTAGAGAGACTCTGATAAACGAATGAGATGCCTAAGGGACTGAGATCAATGAAGGGGTACATTCCTTAGGTTGAACAGGTCACGAGGAAGAGAGCTGATGGAAAATAGGGATAGTTGTAGGAAAATATCAGTTGAGTCTAGAGTTTTATGAGCTATGAGTGGACTATGAGAGACCACCCTCTTTTTGTGGATTGTGAACCTCAAATTGGAGGTGACTAGATTTTGAGATTTGGGATAGTCAATATATGGTTGGGTGGAACGTCCATCCCAAGAATTTGGCTAGACAATTCTTGTTTAAAGATAATTGTTTTATCTTGTTGTCATGATATTTACATGTGTTATTGTTGTGCATGAATTCTTTGTATTTGAGAATGATTTATATGTTGTTGTGTCAATGATTAAACTGCATTTCATGTTGATTATTAGAATGTTGTATATTCTTTTATTTTCTGGTTATAGACAATAGCTAAATCTATTTTAATTTGTAGCTAAAAGCTACAAGAAATGAGTTAACTATAAATGAATTAAATTAGTTAGTAGGAATTTCATTTTTATGTATATTCCACACTGTAATGTCCATTGATTGGGATGGGGGGCATTACATTATGGTATTAGAGCTTTGGTTCAAACACTGGCTTGTATGGGCCAAGATGGATGTGAATTCGTGAAATTTTTTCATTACATTTTTTTTGTGGTCGATTTGGGGAAAAAACGAAGAATTTAGAGAGAAATCCCCAAATTTGTGGGAACAATCCAAGTTTTAGTGACTCTAGACTGTTTAAAAAGGTTAATGAAGTAGAGAGGTGAAGTTTCAGATTGCAATTTGACCTAGAATGGTTGAAATTCAGGTTTAAACGGTCTCATGTAGAGTTTTAGACAATTTTGTGGATAGACAACTGAGATCTCTTTTGAACTCACCACTGTGATTCACTATGATAAATTTAGAAACTCGTAATGTTTTATCTATTTGAAAGGTTTATCATATCAACAACTAATATTAAATTGGGGGTTGTGAAAGGGATTAGATCGATGGTTCAGATCAATCAGAGAAAGGCTGATTGTTTTTTCCAAGTGTTAAAGTTCACCAAGGGAAATCGCCGACAGTCGATGGACAGATCTAATGAAATGGAGAAGATTTTGGCTTGGCCCTAAGGCATCTCTAACCACCAATGGAAGATGGTAGGGGGGTTTTTGAATCTACCAAAGTGTTTTCAAGCGCCAATGGAAGTCATCAATTACCGATCACTAGTAGAATTTGGCAAATAAATGTCTACGTGACTAAACATTTTAGTCACGACAACAAAAATAACTAAATTCTACTAATTTTTTGCAACACATGTCTAAATGACTAAATAAATGACTAATTTGATTTTTGAGTAAAAAATAATTAGTCACACACATAAAAATGACTAAATAAATGACTAATTTGATTTTTGGGTAAAAAACGCAACTAAATAAATATTACTCACTGAAATAAAAATGACTAAAAACTCCTATATAGACTAAATACTATTACATATATTGTGCTTGTTTCACCATAACTATAAACTTTGTGCTTAGGAATAAGCATATTACAAATTTGTATATAATATTAAATAGAAGATATGAAATTAATTAACCCTAGTACTAGCAGTTTCATCCAAAAATTATGAACGCCGAGCAACCTCTTTCACTTATTCCTCTTCCTCCTCACCTTGTCGTCTAGAATGAATATACGATAATGAAAACATGTTTCACCCCTTGCGAGACATCTCGCTTATATAATAAACTATTTTCATGCGGTTGGGGCCATGTGCATTAAGTCCGAGGTAAATTTGGCATAATATTAGATGCCCCCAAGGCCTCTTAGCCAAAGGGGTATTTCAAGAGTGTTTTACACCAACTACAAATATACATTGTTAATTCTTCCATAATGGGAGGGCCTTGCTTGCAACATAAGAGTATTAAACATAGGCTAAGAATTTGTTTTTAAACAAAACATAGGATAAGATTTTTTTTTAACCAAAACATAGGCTAAGAAATTATCCTAGTGGTACATAACATGATATTGCAACATACATTATTGTGCCACTCATGGAAACATACATTATTCTACCACGCGGAAAAAAAGTACCACGCCACGTTCACAATAAACTAGCGGGACACATGCATATTGATAAACCATAATTCGATACATTTGCTATCATTTTTAAAAATCATTGCAATTCATGAATATGTAGACTGGCGCGAAGTGGGAAAAAATGGTTGGGATCAGTTTTAATTTGGCGAGGCGAGACATCATTTGTGCGAGTGGTGAGTGTGCAGGGAGTGGTTCATTGCAGAAGTGTGCAAGGTTAGGGTTGCAATGGTAGAGGACCGGTGTTGGCTGAATTGTTTGTGACTCGTAGGTGGAGGGTGTAGCCCCTAGGAGTGTTTCCTCTGTGTTTTTTGTTTGCATTTGTGTTTTTTGTTTTCATTTGTGTTTCCACTATGACTGAGGTGCATTTGTGTTTCCTCTGTGACTAAGGTGCATGAATGAGGTTCATTTTTGTTTCCTCTATGAATGAGGTGCATGATTGAGGTGCATTTATGGAGCCGGTCATGAGGTGGTCCTTATTAATATTGGAGCCCGTGAGGTTTATTTGGGGATTTTATATTCTAGAGCCTACCAGAGGAGGGTTTTTACTATTAATTGATAATTTGAGCTATTGGTTACTTGATCTGACCTAGGTTCTGATCTCAAATAGGTTTCCAACAAAACCCTCGAAACTATTGACCCTCATCGTAAACCAGAAGGAAACATTGTGCACAGAGTACACAATGCAATCTCACCCGAGATAGTTTTATGGGGGATTGCAATACTCAGGTTTTTGTAGTCTAGGAAGGAGTGGGGATTGTGTTTAGATTCTTTCCCTTATGCATCATCATCATTAATCATTCATCTACTTCTAAGATTCATTCATTATTTAATCCTATGCATGCATGTTGTTATATCTAGTTTTAACCATTAATTATTTAGCTAATGATTAACAAAATAGTAAATAAATCATTAAAAACACATAGAACATAATATTTTACCATGGTTGACCCACTCATGTGGCTACATCCACATAGATCTGGCTCTTCTACTCTTCTATTTAACCTGTTGCAAAATATACATTTCACGCATTACATATTTAAGATTACAATCAAAAGGAGGGTAAGAACCCTCTAAGAGGTTTATTATATCACACCAGGATCCACAACCTATGACCTAACCCTCAAACTCTAGCTTATTCCAATCTACCATAATAACCATAACAAAACTTACTACAATCAATAACTTCTGAACCAACCCTTAACCTAGACCTCCTAGGTATTTATTTACACTATTCTACTAGCTTATAGCCATTACAATAATTGTCAAAAACCCTAACCCCAACATAGTTAGGCCTTTCTACATGCGTGCCACATTTATTTTCCTCCTGCATGTTTCTTTTCCTTCTTTTTCTGCATGCTGCTTTTTTGCCTCCTAAGCACGCTCTAAAAATAGAACTTTTCTTCAAAATTAGGTCTGCGCCCAAAATAGATCCTTCTTCCCAAAATAGGCCTATGCCAATAGGCCCCCAAAATTGACATGTGGCTCATACCAAGCCACTCAATTGGTGTGAGCTCCCTGTACAACCTTCTCAAGATGTGGAACTTTTCTGCTAGTTCCTTCCCTTTTTATTTGACCTGCGCAAATTTATCTGCTAGTGCCTCAAACATCTGCACTTTTATCTTTTCTTGTAGCAATGTTGCAAACTATGAATGTGCCTATGCCATCCTTATATTCTCTTCCTCTAGCTCCACAATTATCTGTGCTGCTTGTTCCTGGAGGGGCTCCAACTAGGCCTGTCTTGCTTGCTTATTGATCTGCATAGTATTTAAATCTGTCTGCAGGATCTTCATCTCCTGCGTGCCCTTCAAGCGTTCAGTAATACTCATGGTTTTCTATCGCTTCTTCAATTCCTGCATGGAAGCATTGATTTTATCCTCTTTCTGGTCCAACTATTGGACCTTTTCATCTTCTTCCAAAGTGGTCCAAATTTGCATAGTTATGTCAAACAATTCTGCGACTTCCTTGGCTTCTCTTACCATTTCATCTATATGAAATGTCGTTTTTTGTTCTCTTTTATCTCGAACCTCAGGAGGAGTCATAGAATTAATTTTTTCTTTAAGGTCCTCAATATCCTACATTATCCCTCGATTTTTTGCACAATGATCTTTATCTTTTCATTTGTGCTCCTATTTGGTTCTTGCACACTATCCAAAATGCGGTTGTATACCATTGTTAGCCCTTGCTTTATATTTTCAGTGCATTTTTTTTCCTCCTCATTCTCCGAAGTCAATTGGTCATAGGTGATCTATAACATCTATGTAACCACCTACCAACTTCCAAGTTAGTGGCATCCGCATGGGCTTTGGATTGTACTTCCTGCATTATACTATCCTAGAGTCCTTATAGTGATTTCATGGGTATCTACGCCATGACTACCACAAAGTGGTCAATGTCCACCATGGGTTTTTGCTTGGTATCTTGATCAATTCTTACCATCTATTGTGTGACCTTGAATGTATCTCTTCCCTACACTACTATATGAACGATATCATCTTTTTCTTTATGCACAGGGGGTCATTCCGTCTTTTCAGGTTGCTTCACTATGGCCTATGGTACTATATGAAATTTCAATTGTTGTAGAGTTTCATGGACTTCTATGATTTTGGACATTATCTTTAATCTATGTGCTTCTGTAGCGCAAACTACATCTTCCCCCTGACCTTGTCCGACACAAACTCAACATCATCCTTTGTCAAGGTGTTGAATGGTCCCTCCTTGGTTTACTTCATCTTTTTGTGCCTCTCCTCCACCTTCATTGTGGTTATTTTTGGATGTGGAGGTTGCGCCCCACTGTTACACATTATTTTTGTCACCCTTATGAATTTTAATGATGTAAACTTATCCTTTTTCTGTAGAAGGATCAATGGCCTAAATCCCTAAAGAGAATGAAGATACTTTTTCCCACAGAGGTGAAATTATACTTTTCCTTTGTCAAAAACCTTATAAAAAGGGATCGTTTCATATTTATTAGTGTTAAGGGTGCATCAATATAGGATCATTGCAGGTTTCACCACAGTGTCCTGTGACGTCTACGCAGTTTTCTTAGTGTTAAGGGTGCGACAATTTTCGTACGAAGGAAAAAGAGGAATTTCTCAAAATTTCTAGAATAAAAGATTCGAGGGTGAGGTGGCCTCCGATCGGTTTGATCTGAGTCACATACTTGATCTCATGGGATCATCCTAACCTCCTCACCCTATCCTTTTCAACTTATAAAAGGAGAAGTGTTCTCATGGGAAAAGCTAGTTGCCTAGAGCTTAGTTGGAAAGTTATTGAGTTTTGTAGCTTGGAGTTTTTGGAGCTTGTATGTTGTCTTTGAGCTTTGCTTTGTCAAGATATATTGTTAATCTCAGAATCCATGGAGAAGAAGTGTGTGGGAAGCAAGGAATTGTTGTAAGGAACCTTACAACATCTTGGCATCGGGTTGTATCTTTCTTCCACATTCTGTAATACAGTGATATATTTATTTCCCATAAAATTGGTCTTATTTTATTGTATGACTCCTTGATCACATACATAGGTTTTGTTGAGTATACGTTGTTTCTTTCAGTTTGTTGGCTTCTGTCTTTTTATAGGTTCAACAACCCATAAGACTTGGAATGGAGCGAGGATGACACTAGAGAGGACAAACGACATTTAAACGGTATGTCATTTATCTCTTAGTTAGTATGATTAATGATTAAAACTTAGGGAAAGTTTTATATTATGTCTTTCTTTGTTCTATTTTTGGGGTGAAAATAGGGAGATCTGTTTGTATCTACACTTACCGATTTGTCCGATAACAAAATAGGTGACATATTTGTTTTTCGTGTCTAACAATATGAGTTCGAAAAAATGAAAAAAGACTACTCGATTATATTCTCATGGTTTCACGAGAGTGAGAAAGAACCAAGACTCTGCTCGAAGTTTTTCTTGAAAAACCCTAAAAGGATCTGTACATGTGACAAATATATAAAAACAAACCAAAAAAACAGACCCTTGTTCCAACGTTTCACCTCTATACCTTTTCAATCTGTGAAAATCAACCACTTCTAATTTTTTTAGGACTTTAGGGTTTGGATAAAGCATAAAAATAATATAATATGCAAATGAAAAGTGATAAAAGTCAATAAATAGGTAACAAACCACATTTTACCATTTCATTTGTAACTTTGCCCAAATATTTCTCCAAATCCCTTTTTCACCTCGATTTTCAACTGTTGATTGCGAAGTGCATGACAGATCATTTCACGAATTGTGTCCTCAAAAGAGGTAATCTCCTTCTCCTTCATCTTTTCATGGTTTCAAAATTGATTTTCATTGGTTAAATTTATGTTTTGGGTTGATTTTTTAGGGATTACCCATGCGTTGAGGTCATTGCAAGTGACCTATATCTTGAACCACGACGATATAGGATCATCACAGATGACCCTATAGGTAGGATGCGATGACATCACACTGTGAAAATGCATAGGCCTGCGACGACCGCAACCCAAAATTTAAAAATATGAACTCAGCAAGGGAAAAACCATAGGAAAAAAATTTATGCTTCTAATCTCATCTTATGGTTTCTTGGCATGTCTTCCTTGGTCAAGATGCTGGAATGGAAAAAACGAGAGCATGAAGAAGAATATTACTTCAACAAGAATGACCCAAGAATAGTTATGGCCCTTCGATATTGTGGGTTACTAAAATTATTCAAGATTCAGGGCATGAGAGCCCAATTGAGACTACTGGAGTACTTGGTTCACATGTGGGATGTGAACGAGCAGGCATTTCACGTGGATGCCCACACACTCACCATAGATATCAAGGATATCTATTTCCTAATAGGAATATCTCGTCAAGGTTCATGGGTGACACTTCCAGGCAACGGGGGCAAAGGTGAGCCTATGAACTACTACGCACGTAATCATTGTGTGTCGGGTACCAAGAAACATAGCGGTAAGGTATCTATCATGGATGTCCGAGATTTTCCTTTGTGGACTATCCTCTAGTCCATATGTTGGGTCCATATTGAGTCAATTCTACAAAGACCATTGTCATTTCGTTCATATGTTAAAGATAAGTCCAATCTAAACTAACCTTCTATCGAGTCGACCATTTGTAGTTATAAATATTCTACCATGTCGTCCTTCCCTGTGTCAGTTTTGAATCACTTCATACTCTAATATACCTCAAATATGTTACACATTTCATGTCATTGATGGGGGATACATCAAGGCCCTCCTGTGATGAGTCTTTTCCTGTCAACTTCAACACATTATCCGAGAACAAGACTTAGAAATCATTCAATAGCTTAGAGCCTGCATGCCTCAATGGCAGGTTTCTTTGCTTTCAATAGTGGATTCACATCATTGACCCTTGATTGGAAGATTCCATCGAGTGTCCAACTTCAACTAATTTATTCAGATTTGTTGGATTTTACTAGGGTACCTTCGGAATCATTGACATCAATGGTGATTTGCCTCACACTTAATGGTTTTCGTTAATGATTGGTAATCAAGTGGTTTCTACCATTCTCGACTTAAACACCTGTAATCACATGGATAGATTTGTACTGAGGATGGAAATGAAGACTCTGTATATTATCACTTTGGTCCAGGTTATCATGGAGTATTCATGATTTGTATTGACACATAGATCCACTATGTATGCCTCGTGTCTATGTCTGAATTTGAGTTCTTTTAGAGCATAGATCCATAGTGTATTCCTGGTGTCTATGTTGAATCATGATGACATGGATCCACAATGTATCTTTAGTGGCCATGAATCACTTGAAACTTATGATTAGAGTCACTTGTAGTATGAGCATGGGAATTTATACCTCATAAGTGGTATGATATTATGCATATGCATGTTTGATTGCAGGTTCCTAATCGATGTGCTCCTTGTTTTCAACACACACATTCTACAAAGAATTTCAGTTGTCACGAGTTCCAACTTCATACTTTGGGG
>JZKD02S1273432.1:0-12130 GCA_000966675.3 Picea glauca
CTAGGTATCAAAGACTCTGAACAACATTTGGTTTTGAAATACTATGGAGCTCTAAACAAATACATCCAAACTGAAATGGATTTTCTGGACATCTCATCACTTTGTGTTGCTTATCGATATGTTGTTAAAATCGAGCATAAATTTAAGCACCAGAATAAATGGGAGTTCGGGTCTGCAAATCTGCAACAACCAAAGTATGAAAAAGATGGCCATAGTAGACAGTCTCTCGAAAACCAGTCCAAGCCACATGAAAATAAGGGTCATGGGAAGACAAAGAAGGACACCGGAAAATGTTTCGATTTCCAAAAACAACCCTAGCACAACACTGATGAATGTCGCTAGATCAGTCATTGGTGGCCAAGATCAAAGATAAGGAGCCGAACCCTAATTCAGAATCTAATTCTAAAAATACTGGTAAAGGATAGATCATTGATGTAGACCCCACTACTATTGTCATGACCACAGTAATTCAACCAGAAAAACCAACAGATCCTGAAGAGGGGGAGTGCCTTTTTCATTCACAGATGTGGGTGAAGGGGACCCCGCTGCAATTTATTGTTGATAGCGGAAGCCAGAAAAACCTCATCTCAACAGAGGTCGTCAAACAGTTGGGATTCTCGACAACACCACACTCACAACCATACAACAATGGGTGGCTTTGGAAAGGATGAGATCTCTATGTCATCCAATAGTGTCATTGTAATACGACATCTAACCCTTCAAGAATGAGGTATTATGTGATGTTTCCCCATGAGATGTCTGTGATGTTCTCTTGGACCAACCATATATGTGGAGATGCCATGTTTTTTATGAGTCTCAACCCCATAATTTCATTGTTACTTTTGGGGGTCATCTCTATAGAATACCAGAGGTAGTTCCAACTATTTTTCCACCTAAAATGTGTCGCAAGGTAGTATCTCAAACTGCAAAATTCAGCTTCTCCACAATCTGTTCAAAAGGGGAACAGAAGGACACTACAACCACTACAGCCTCGCCCCTTGCACCTTCTATCCAACAAAAGAAGGTCGACAAGGTTACATCAAAGAAAAAATATTCCTTCTTCACACCTTTCTCTCATGTAGCTTGACTTGTTGAAAAACCTTAGCTTCAACAGGTTCATGACACAACTCCACAAACTATGCAGCGTGACGTCTCCAGCAATATAAGCAGCTCAACAAGATGCAGATTCAGCAAACGCTTTTCCCTCTCCCCCAGGAACTCAACGTAATGGATACCATTTCTTCCTAAGGAGGGAGAATTGACCCAGTTGGATATTGGTGGCCACCCACCTTTTCTGACTGGCTCAAAACAGTTTTCTAGAAATTTTGGCAATTTACTATTTTTAGCAAGTTTTAACTTTCAGAGCCATTTTGAGGGCCTAAATGAATTTTTTTTGAGATAGAGGTTCCCAATGATTTCCAAAGGCATCATTGAACACTAAAAAATTAATCTCCTTGACGATACCTTTCCAACGAGCTATCACACGTCTAAAATGGAGATCGTATGCAAAAGTTACGGCCCTGGGAAGTTGATGTACTAACATACCCAAACGGGGCCCACATGACTTTTGGTGCTTCATCTCCTAGGGTTAGGTTTTTGGATTTCTAGGGTTTTTGGCATTCCTTTTTATTGTAAAAGGGCCTTCAGAGCCTCATTGTAATCATCTTCTTTCGAATGCGAGTAGCCGTCACATCTCTTCTCAGAGATAAGCTGCCACCATTCTAGCGAGTCTTTCACTCTGTATTTTTACAATCTCTGTACATTTTTTTAATTAATAGAAATCATGTATTACTATATATATATTTTTATGGTTGCATATCTGATACATTGATGTTATATTATTTAATATCTATGATATCTTTGTGCATTTCTCTATTGTATCTCCGATCTCATTTTGTGCCGAAAATAATTTGGATCATACACTGACCATTCAGGTTCAGTGTTGAAACCATGAGCTCGGATACTTGAATTTTGTCCATTTCAACAACAATTCATTATGAAACTTCTTCTTTAATTTCAACTCACATGGCCCATCCAAGCTTAGTATTGAAACCATGGGCTCTGATACTATATTGTAATGTCCCCCAACCACCCAAGTTGGGGCATGCTACTACAATTCTTCTTTGTTCAAGATCGGATAACATATTGTAGTGTTCCTGACCTCTCAGGCCAGGCCATGCTACTCTAAAACACATTCATTCTTATTGAGCTTCTGATATCCAAAATGTAGCATACCTAGCCATAGACCTACTAGGCTACACCACTCAGAGACTCTTGCAGAACATCATACAAATAAAACTTAATATACAATTACATTCTACTAATACATAGATAAATGCGGAAATAACATTAAAGCTATACATACAACATATACAGGATAAACTCATAAATATAAAACATGTACAAATACACAACATGTAAATGAACATAGAAATGGTACTTATCATTTTGTAGAATACCACCAACTATGTGCAGACCTTGAGCGAACCTCCCAACCATAGACCATGCTACTCATCACTCTCAGTAGTGGGTCACCCCCAAGCTAGGACTAAAATCCACCCTCGTAAATGGATTCCTAGGATAGAATGAGACAATGGGATGCTACACATTCAATCAGGAAGGATTCCTTTCTAGGTGCCAACTTATACACATAGCCTGCAACCTCTCATTCCCCACATTCCTATCCCACCCCAGGAATTGTGCCCCTTCTCTACTCAACATTCCTTTGGCTGCCCCACTTCCCTTCCAGGGATTCAACAATAGGCTGAACTGGAATTCTCAAAGAATTATAGTTGTTGTTGGGCTCCCTCCAGGAGAAATCACTTTCCCACCAACCTCTCTCACCTGGAGAGAGTTTCTCATAGGCTTGACAACCTTCTTCTTCTATTCCAACAAACTCTCTCACTTGGAGATATTTTCCCACAGTCCTGACAACCTGCTTCTTCAATCCATGGGCCTAACAACGTGCCTCATCACTCCTTCTCCTATTCAACTAGCAACATGCACAGGTGAAGGAAGCCACTTACAATGGGTAAGGACACAGAAGACAATAGAAAGCCATGCTCAGTCCATGAAATTCATTGTCAACAATAGCCAATGATTAATACATAACACAGGGTCAGGAAAATAAAGGTGTGTCGGGATTTACAATAAATACAAAAGATAAATCAAATATCACTGCGGGTTCCAAAGGTGTTTGCATGCTCAGAGGTCAATAATGGAGGTCATGACTTAGTGCGTGAGTCAATGAGTGCATCAATCTACGAGAATTCATTCTAGAATGGGGAGGAATGGAAAGAATGGAAGAGACCCCCCAAGATGAACTGACTTTTCCACATAAAAATGCATGTGTCATTATTGACGCCTGGCCATCTAGGAATCTCGTTCATCTCCACTTAGATTATATTCCTTCTCCCAGAGGAAATTAGGATAACATGAGTTATTTCCAAAACCTTATTCTTTTAGGAAATATGTTATAACATTCCCTTGGATATAAGCCCTCTAGCTTATCCCTTTTTCCTAGCCTCTTATCCCCTTCCCTTTCCCTACATGGTGGAGCTTAGTCCCCCGTTCTCTTTTATCATGGTCGGTTTACACATAACAATGTATTTATATTAATGATATGAGTATTTTCATACACAAAAATAGTCTCATTGGACTTTAGCATCTAGGCTCCATGACCTAATCATCACATAATCCTCCTAGATTATAATCACTTGGCTCACAAACCTATAAAACATGTTACATTTACAATTACAGTTGGGGCTCAGTCTTAGGATATTACAAAGATAGTTGTTGTGCTTCATAATGTTCAAGAGAATTTTAAATTCAAACCATCCATATGTAGTATTACCAGTTTCCATTTCCTGTTTCAGTCCATATTCATTCAATTCACCATATTATATCATTTTTTGTGTCAGTTTTGTGTCGATGATGGGGGATACATCATGGCCCTCCTTCGATGATTTTTTTCCTGTCGACTTCAGCACATTATCTAGGAAATAGAATTAGAAGCTAGTTAGTACCTTGGGACCTTCATACCTCAATGACAGGCCTCATCCCTTCTGATAGTAGGTTTACATCATTGACCTCTGATCGGATGATTCCATGAATGTTTGACATCAACTCATTTATTCACATTTTTTGGAATGTACTAGGGTACCTTGGGATTCATTGACATCATTGGTGATTTCTCTCGCACGTGTTAATTATTTACATCAACGACCAGTAATCAAGTGATTTATACGATATTTGACATCAAATCATCTATTCACATTGCTAGATTCATACCTCTTTGGCATTGGGACAAATACCCTAGGTTGGGAACTCACTCTATTATCTGCTTCTCCCAGGATGCAGTGGACATCATTTGAGCATGTAAAATATTTCAATACAGTCATCGTGTTGGCTATCTTACTGATATATATAATGTCACATAGATCCACATTATACTGATTTGTGGCTATGTTTTGTCATCTCGTAGCTCCACTGTGTATTTTTTGTGGCTTCGATCAATTCATATCATGGAGGTATGGATCCATAGTGTATATTTGGTGTCCATATCCTTAGCCAATATTAGCATGGATCGGTAGTGTATTGGTCGATGGACGTGCTTTGATTCATCTCGCATTCCTAGCATAGGTATGCCTGCCTAAAAAATGGAACATATATTAATATTTTTTGATGATTTTTTTCATCTTCTGCCAGGTTATCCCAGTCCATCATCCTTTCATAGAAGAATTTGTAAATCATTTCAGCCATCAGTTTCTCTTTTGACCTCACACTTTAGGGGGCATCTGTTACACATCAAAATTCCACATTTGTGTTTCGCACCCTAAGTGTCATAAAGTGACGTATGCACCTTGAAAAGTGTCGTATGCACCTTCCCAAGTGTCTCATTCATGGTTTTAGGTGTCTCCACCCCTTTAAACCATGAAAAAACTATTTTTCATTACCCCTTAGTCATATGGGAGGAAGAAACCCATCATTTCTAGGTCAAATCACACCTGTTCCTTGGCAAATTCGACATTTTTTGGGCATTTATGAAGGCTGGTGTCCCCCTAGCCATGTGTAGGGAGTGTTGTTTCTCCCCTACCCATTTATGGGGAGCACCAATTTTTGTGAATGGATCCATGTCTCTCACTGGGGGGAGAGACATTCTTGTTGAGGGAAAAGGGGGATCTCCTCCACCTTATTATATGGGCCATCTCTCTGAGATGGGGTTGGTTTTGTTTGACCTTCATGCTTTGGATTCACCTTAGGATCTGATCCAAATATCAAGAATCCATATCATCAATTGTATCCCTCATTTTCTCATGGTGGTTATGCCTCTAAAGCCTATATATTTAGGGATTTCGAAGGTCAATAGGGGAACTAATCAGTCATAGTATCATCATTTTGATCTTGGTAGATTCATGTAAGGGATGGATGAGGAGAGCTTGGAGAGGATCATACTACATCAATCATGGTCTCTAAGTGTTCTCCTTTTGGTTCTCATTTGAATATACTTGGCCTATTTCCTTCAATATTGTGTATTCTTACATGTGCTTATCTATTGTCACTTCAATCATCGTAGATGAATTTCTTTTACCTAATCAACTAGAGTAGTAGATAGTCATTTATATTTATTTCCTATTGTAGGTATAAATTTGCACTAGGCAGTTTGAATATCAAGCTAACAGATTGGAAGAAGCGAGGAAAAACTTCGAAAATAGGTGCATCATTCTCTTTCTCCCTCTCTCTTTCTGATTGGTTAAACTAAGTTCAAAGGGATGTTAGTGTCCACTGGTAGTGCTTTTGTCTTGGTATAGGGGTCTCTAATACAAGGGAGGTTTCATTTGTCTACAGATGAAACATTATGTAACACTTAGGATCAGATATTTCATAGTATACAAGGTATGGAACATGACATTCGGGAACCTCAACACAATGTTTCTTACAAAGGAATGATCGCGGATCAAACTTCTGATACTAGGAGCATAGCTCCTAGAAGTGACCATCACATAGAAGAACCAGTCACAACCTTCGTAGAAAGCCTTTCATCTTACATGATTCCTCTTTTTATTGATCCACCTGGCCAACCACTCACTTATCTACCATCCATGAGATATTTTGATGTCTTTTCTTCTTACAAATTACCACCCATTTCCACCACTACATAATCTTTTGGCATGAACCCGTCATATTTTGGTTTTACTGAAGGAATTGGGAACTTCTCTTTTTCCACAACTCTTTTAGTTGATATTGTTGGTTCTTCTTCATTAATGGAAACATCAATGACCCAGGTAACCCCGACTCAACCACTTGTAGATACATCTCCTTTTTCACATGGGTCAAGTAATATTCATGCTTCACTATTTCCACATATGCACACACCAAGTGATTTACTTGGTTGCTCCATCGGTCATATGGCCAAAATTCAATTCATTCACAAAACCATGGTTACACAAGCTAATCATCCTCCATTTCACACATTGCATATTAATACACTCTACATTGGAGGTTAATCTTCAATGGGAGGCCAACCTTTAGTTGGGGGGGAACCTTTAGTTGCAGGGAAATGTTTTACTAGGGCGAAAAATACATGTTTGCAACATCAACAATCCTGAGGGAAATAATATCCTACAATTCCTTATATCCTTACTACCACTGACCTATATCCTGGAAAACCATTTCTAGGATTTTCTAACCCTTTGTGGGGTCTACCTAATCCGATGGGAATTCCTTCGCAAGGAAATTTTCCCTATCAATATGTAAACCTAATGATTCTAACAAAATAGTCCCTTCAATCACCATACATGGGGGACCATCAGGTAAATCTCAGTATGCAGGAGGTCCATCACAATATATGGGTGGAAAATTAGGACAACTACCTTACATGGGTGGAAAACCCGGGAAACCACCATACATGGGGGAACCATCTATTTTCGTTGTCTCACCGCAACCTGAATTTGGTCCTACTAGTGTTTCTATGACATATGGTTATCGCCAGTATCCACACACCATCCAAAAAATTCCATTCTTGGCTATGTTAGATCTTCCAGATATGTCATTTTTGACAAATGATCCCATTCAACATGCCCTATTTTGGCCCACCATCCCTGCCAAATTACCATCCGACATCCCGAAATTCAACAGAAAACCTAGGGAAGATCCTAACAATCATGTTATTAATTTCCATTTATGGTGTTATTCCAACTCTTTAATGGATGATTCCATTCGTCTGATACTTTTTCAAATAACACTTACAAGTGAAATAGTGAAATGGTATATTGAGTTGTCGCGTAACTCCTTTTTTGACTTTGATTCTCTTTCCATGGATTTCTTGACACATTTTCAGTTTCCTATATGGTATGAGACCAATACAAAACTTTTTACCTCCCTCTGTAAATCCTATTCCACCCACATATCTAATCATATTCATGAGTGGAGATGGATGAGACAATTGATTAAAGATCCAATTCCAGACCACCTCCTTGCGGATTGGTTTACAAAGTCAATTTTGTCTCCCATTGTTCGTGATATTGCTATGGGAAATGTAGTTACTGAGGAGTAGTCTATCATCCATGCACAATATTTGGACTTGGTTTATTTACATTCTGTCACACTTTAAGATATGATCCCTAACAATCCTCGTCTGTTGAACAATCTTTCAAGACCTACTAGAGAACCAATTTTCATTTCAAACACCACAACTACTTCCACTCTTGCTCAAACCTCTGATGTGAATGTGGCCCAATAAATTTCACCTTAGCAACCAGGAGGTAATAGGAAAAATAAGGGTAAATCCAATAAATCTTCTAACGATCAGGATAATCCAAAGACTGTTGATACTCAATCAAATAAGAAGGCTAAGTTTCCTTTCATGATTTGTGATGAATACCACCACATGAAATACTTACCTCATCGTGAGGTAGTCACTAAATTTCTGAAGGGTACCTCCCAACTGGTTCAACAACAACATCTGGTGGCACAGAATCCTGCTCCTCCACAAGGGGGAAACATAGGTCATTCCCACCATAGGGATGCTTCATAGAGTGCCTATGAGGTCTATATGTTTAAGGAAGTTAATGTAAAGACTCAAGAAAATACTTATGACACTCCTTCGGTTGATAAAACAAAGGGAAAGGTCATTGATAAACCTTCCACATCCACTCCTCCTCCATCTTTCAATCCTCTTCAGATTGAGAAGCCAATTTATGATGTAGTGTTTGTCCCTCTCAAGAGTATAATTTGAAAGGAAACATTTAATCACAATTCCTACATTGCCAAAAACTACAATATTGTTGTAGATTTTGCGCAAGTGCCTTGTGCTATGTCATCTCTCAAAGTTCTATAGAAATTTCCAAGTCAACATAGAACCTTGTTGTCATCTATTGGAGCTATGGATGTGGAGGATTCAAACCTGAGTATGTTTAATATGGGTTATTTTAAGGAGAGGCTCTCCCACCACTTAGCATTCCAAATTCAAGTTTTGGTTGGTGGAAAGAACACTCATCACATTGTTTTGAATGAGGGAGCCTCCACCTATGTCATGTATTTTCCTTGTTGGAGATCCCTTGGTTCTCCTAAACTTAACCTGTCTCATGTTGGACACATCAACCACACTAAGAGGGGGGGAGGTGAATCAGTGTAGGGATCTTTTCCAGTTCCCTTCAAAATACTCCTTAGTTAGCAATCACCATTTACTCATCACTTATTACTGACATTTATAACCAATTGCGTGTGAAAATATATCAACAACAGATAACATCAACATATATCATCAATAAGACATCACCACAAAGAAAACAAAGAACACAAGATGTATGTACAATTTAATTTTTATTATGGATTACAATCATTGGGTTTATCAACAACAATTGAATATAGTATCAACTCTACAAGAGAACCATCTCTACAATGCAAAACTCAGCTTACAAAACTCAACACCAACTAAGAAGAGGATCCAATCCTCAACATCTACCAATATGTCAATAGGTACATGACCTGCAAGTAGTGAAGCACATGTATGTACATGACCTACCAATAGTGCATTTCGTGTATGCACGTGGTCTGGCTCACAACAGCCTATGTGTGACTCCTTAAGAACTAGGTTTTTCTCTCTCCATGAAAACTCGGATCTTCTGCATCCTTTGTTAGATCCACTTATTCCCTTCACTGTGTAATCTATACCATAACCAATCACAACACACCTATGCTCTCCAACAACTTATCCATGCTCCTCATACAATATGAACGTTACTCAATCATGTATAAGTAACCAGTACACTATGGTAACCATATCAGTACTGAAACATAAGAGTGTTTCTCACTCTGTCAATCAACCCACATAAACCATAACACAACAACCATGCTAATAATTCCTTAATAATTCAACATACCATAGAAAAAATTATCCATAAAAATAATCATGTAACCATACCAGAACTTCTATGGAAGATCTGAGCCCATAAAATGTAGATCTTGAACTTTCTTTAGCCTTCAGGAACCTGGCACTAGCTCACACTCAAGTCTCCATGAATTCCTTCAAACATACGTGCTCTTATATCCTTCATATTGCATGTGTATGCCCTGCCTCACTGTAGCCCGCGTATGTATGCACTCTATCTCACTACAGCCCACGTTCTCCTCCATAAACTAGGGTTTTTGAACTTTTAAAACTTTTTTCGTTAAGATCTCAGACTTATGGAAACTTTGATTCATCCATGAGAACTAGCAATCACTCTCTTACTCATAATATATCTTCAATATATTCTCAAGAGAGATTTAAAATGAGAGAGCCTTGCATCTTATTTATACTTTCATGTAGCTTCCTAAAGGGGTTACATTTTAACCATCTTAATCCACTTTCCTTATTTTAGGGTTAACCCTCTTATAACCACTTTCCATAATTATAAAGTTCTCCATTAACTTTATTATTTAAATAATCCTCTTTGACTTCATCGCTTCACTTTATTATTTAAATAATTTCTTCTTTGTAAAAACTTTGACCTGTTTTACCTTTTGGGGCTTCTAGCCAACACATGAGGGTCCTCCAACTTCACAAGGCCATAACTCTCTAACCGTGAGGAGTTATGTGACATTCCACATACCACTGTAAATGGAATGGCAAGAAGTATCCATCTAGGATAGTTTCACTAAAAAATTCACTGATCTTTGTCTCATTATTCCATGATTAATTGTGGGTTCTCTAACCATGCTTCTAGGATAACTCAACTACAAAGCGTCTTCCCATGACAGATTTCACAATAAGGGGACCACTTTGTATTTTATCCATTTGTACTCCTTATCAACCATGAAAAAACAATAATGAGTTATCTTTACATCAATCCAGCTAGAATAACCCATGACAACACATCACTATGACATTGTCCCTTTGTTATTGATTCTATGCATGGCCACATGATCCAATGATCAATACATTAATGCATAAATCCATCTATGCATCATATCATGACATCATATTCATCTATGCATGACATCATCTATACATAATTTATCAATGAATTCACTTGACATCCATTCATTTACAACAATGACAATACATACTTCATCAATATACTATGACAAGACATTGTTTCTTTGACATCAATGAAAACATGATCCAACATCTCATACCACCCTGAAAGCATTTGATGGATGTGGTTTCCAACCTCACTGACTCTTGCAATATTTTGTTGTGACATTGAAGGGTAAGACTATTTTGATCGATATCGAAGTGGTTGACACGCCCTTGGATTACAACTTGTTACTTGGTCATACTTGGTTCAATGTGATGATTGTCGTCACATCTTCAATGTTTCATATTTTACGATTTCCCCATCATGGAAAAATTATTATTGTTGACCAACCTGACTATATAACTCTAGATATCCAAAATACTATAGCGAACCATGTCCCTTTTCTAGGACAAAATATTTTTGAGAGTGTAGGAGTAGATCTTCTTAAGGATTTCTCTCTCATGGGCATTTTTAATTTTCCCTCCCTTTCCACCACACAAGTTTCCATGTTAAATATGATTTTGAATCAGGTGAAAAAATCCTTATAATTATTTGATCCTTTGGTAGTAATTGGTCTCAACGAGCATAGTTATTTTCCTATCTCAAGCTCATTAAAAAATAAAACAGACCCCCCTACATTCAAATCAAGTATCACTCTAGATCGAGCACTTGAACCTTCTTTTCCTCTGCCTAGTGAAAATGGTCCCATTAGTAACTAGATGCCTAAATGAGGAAATAAAAAGAGTCGCTCGAGGAAATGACGCTAGGGGGGGAGGTATACGGCCTATGGACATCATGTTGGAGTCACGATGTCCACTTTTTCCAACATGGAACTTGTTCATGTCTCATCTTATAGTTGGGTAATCTGCTTGTCTCTAAGTCATACCAATTCCATGTTTCATTACACTTTTTCATTCCAGTCGAAGAGTGCTCTTATTTCCCTCACATTATGTTCTTGGCACTCGTCGAGTCAATGCTACCAAATCACTTTCCATGCCTCATCATGTTCAAGGGAAGTTTCACTTCAAACCATCCATCTACAATATACCAATTTCAGTTTATTGTATCAGTCCATACTCATTTGATCCACCATATCACATCATTTTCCTGTGTCATTTTTGTTTCGATGATGGGGGATACATCATGGCCCTCCTTTGATGAGTTTTTTCCTATCAACTTTAGCACATTACCCAGAAATTAGACTTAAAAACAAATTAGTAACTTGGGTCCTACATGCCTCAACAGTAGGCCTCCTTGTTTCCGACATTAGGTTTACATAATTGACCTCTGATTGGATGATTCCTCGAATGTTCAACCTCTTCTCATTTATTCACATTCACTAGAATGTACTAGGGTACCTTGGGAGTCATTTTCATCATTGGTTATTTCCATCACACTTGTTAATGGTTTACCTCAATAACTGGTAATCAAGTGGTTTCTACCATGTTCAACATCAAATAATATATTCACAAGGCTAGATTCCTATAGCATCGGGATCAGGGCGAATACCCTAGGTAGGGAGCTCACTTTGTTATGTGCTTTTCCTAGGATATGATGGAGATCATTTGAGCATGTAAAATATTTCAGTACAATCACCATGCTAGAAATCTTACTGATATATATATATA
>JZKD02S1273443.1:0-12130 GCA_000966675.3 Picea glauca
CTTTGTCCAAGGGAGACTCATTGTGTTGATAACATAAAGAGAATACTTTTCCTTTCCTCTTTTTGGGGTATATTTGATTTTTTTGTCTTTTTCAATAATTTTGGGAAGCTTGAAAAAGAATAAAAAAAATGCTACATTACAAAGGAGGATCGAGTGTCACTGACATATTAGTTCCAAGCACAGGGAACACATTGATGCTCAAAGCAATGAGACATATGTAGGAAAAGGACACTCGAGAAAAATCCTCCATGGATCAAGGTGTCAAGACGCAAAGGCAAAGTGCTACAGGGATTGCATATAAGACATGCTTTAGATGGTTCAGTTGAGATAAAAATAGATTCGAAATTAGGCCAAAGACACGAGAATGCAAATGATATTAATAAGACACAATAATAACGCCCTTTGATGTATTTTTAAAGAGCCCAGAGAAGGAAATCTCGGTGGTTTTTCATTTTTAGAGAGTATGAAAAAACATAAAAGAAGACTCCATTGGGGTACCTTTTTCGAAGGAAGTCTAGTCGGTTCAAAAAAGGGATAAACTAGTATCGAACAAACATCTATTAAAAAACATTTTAACAAGTGTGATAAAGACAAGATAACTCAAAAATCTTTTCATATTTAGGAGTTTGAAAAGAGCTTAACTATGGACTCTGTAAAGGATGTTCTTCTGGGCCAATTTAATGAGTGTGAAGAAACAAGGTCACTCGGCCATATTTTCAATTTTACGGAGTCTGAAAAGAGCTTAACTATGGACTCTGTGGGGGTTCCTTCTTGGTAGATTTAGTCTCTCAAGCCCGAAAAAGGGTTAAAATTATACCTGAGAGTACTCTTCTAGAGAACCGAGGCTCCTAGAGTATAACTTTGTTCGTATTTTGACCATTCGGACCGAAAAAGGGGTAAACTACCGCCGGAGAGACATGCCTTCAAATTTCAGTTTAGTGAACATGAAGGTAAACAAGATTGCTCGACAATCTTTTCATGTTTAGAGGGTCTGAAAAGGGATTAAAAGAAGACCCATGGGGGTTGCTACTCATATATGAAACTGATTCAGGTAGAGCCCACTGCTAGGCTCAGACCAAGAGTCTCTTCGATAGTCAACTTCGAAAGTCTCCCTAGAGGGAAGAAAACACAAACCATGGTGTAAGTCCTCCTTTGGTATAGAAACCATAGTCATGACTTCAAGGATAGCCTCATCTGAAGGCAATTCAAAATTTGAGAAATCACACAAACGAGGGTCGATAGTCCCAAAGGGTGAAGTAAAATGGCCATATTCCATATGACGATTGAGGCTCTAGCCAAGACTAGTAGAGTATATCAACGAAGAATTTCAAGCACTAGGGATTTAGGATCTACAAACAACGAGATCAGACTCAGAAGGAGACTCAATATCGCTTGGGCCAAGAGGTGAAAGCAAGGGCTCCCATGCCCCCATTGGATATGTTATCACTCCAAGAAACTCTCCTAGGCTGTATCTTAGAGATGTTTGGTAACTTAACCTTTTTGTAAGTATTTTCTCAATAATAGGTGTGGCTTTGGATCAAGATGAATATCTAAATCACTAGATTGTATCTTCAAGATAGTCTAGCTATATTCATGCAATACAAGGCCTTCAAAAGCTACTATCAGATAGGTTTGTACATAAAATGGATAAGAAAACCAATCAATTGACTAGAACATACATAACAATATATATGATGGGTCAACAAACTAGCAAAGGATTCTTATGATTCTTTCTTAATAATCAAAGGTAAGATGACAGTTACCATGGGACTTTTAAACATAGGCAAAGAAATGATTTCAACTCATAGGCATAGAAAAAGATAAAGAGAGTCTGATAATAACAATGAAAGAATCTTCCAAGATTAATATATTAAAGAAAGTCTCTTTATCATAATAAAAGTAGATCATAGAACTCAAAATCGAACCCTTTGTTCATCAAATGTTATGGGCTTTATATCCATTTACAAACAGTTTCAATATCCTAGATTACTAGATCAAATTTTTCCTAAAATAGAAAATCAATAACTGGCCCAAGAAAGTAGGCAAAGATCCTATAAACTAGGTCAATTCAAATTCTCGAATGATATTTATGTTCTTCAGATTCTTTAGTAGGTGTAGTGAGCCTTCTGAGGCTACTAGATCTCATGTGATATGGGAGGAGTAGAACATGACACCTATTGATAGTTAAACAACTTCACATCCTTGAAAATAGCTAACTGTTTTTTACCTTTCTGTCTTGTAGAGCACCTCCAAAACCAAAACAAACTCTTGATAAGGATGTCATTAATTATCTTCCATCAATTTGAACCATTTGTGAGGCTTTTGGACAAGGAAAACTTGGACCTGTGCAAAAATATTAACTTTCTTGTTTGTCAGTGCTTTTGGTAGCTAGAGTAGATAGAATTCAGACCAATTTAGCTACCAAAATCTCTGCTTTTAGTGGCTAATGAACAATCGATATGTTCGCCTAAGCCACCGAAACCTGAGATTAGTGAAATTATCAAAATTTCAAAAATACCTTTTGTCTTAGCTCAAAAATGCCTTAGGGCTGATCTTTTTAGGCTTCTGCATCTTGCTCAAAGACTGTAGGGTTACTGGCTGCCTCTGGTTCATTGCACTGAACTACCACCTTTGCTAGGGTTTCAAGAGTAGCATGTGTTTGAGCCTGGTGTTTTGAAGACATAGCTTGCTTCCTCAAAGCCCTGACCTTTTTCTTCAATCCCTGAGCTACTCTCCATAAGTTGTTGTAGTCTTTTACAATCTTGTCCTTCTTTTTCTTTTCCTTTATGCTTTCATGAGCCAATATTTACAAAGATGAGTTTCTTTATACAAATTTCTTCGATAGGGTTTCATACCCAGTTTTGATTACCCTTTCTATCACTTCTTTCTCGACTAACTTCTTCTTAAGCTTCTTGATTTCCTTTGATTTACTCCACTTCACTCGTTTTCTAGATGAGGCATCTATAATTTGTGGTTCTTTTTCTTCTTTAGGTGTAGGTGATGGAAGGTCTTCATAACTTGTTGTGTATATATCTACAAAAACATAATTTCCACGCCCTGTGGTAACTAAATCCTCATGCCCTGTTTCAATCTGTTGCTCTTCATCCTCTAAGTCTGTGTAAGGAAGATTAAGAATGCTTTTGTTCACTGGGAATTATTTGGCCTTTTCTTTTTCATTGTTGAAATTTAATTTCTTCTTAGTTTTATCAAGCTTAGAGGAAGGAGAGGGTTGATTAACTGGAGTTGGAGAGATAGCTCTCCTCCTCCTTTTTCCACTTCTGGGAGTAGAAGACTTCTTGGAATGAGGACTCTTTTTTCCCTCTGGTTGTACCTCAGTCTGGAAATCATTCCAGAACAAGAAGTAATTCCACTCTTTTCCTCTTCTTTGCAACAGCTCACAAACCAAAAGTTTAATTAGACTGTGGTGGGATAATCTACCTGCAACTTTATTGGTCTTGGCCTTCACTTGATGAGCCATTTTGGATAAGCTTCTGTGGATAAAATAGGGTAGATTGAGTGGGTTTCTACCAGTCAAGTGATTTATGAGTTTAAAATGGTAAATCATCACTCTATTATATCACCCTTCACAAGTTATATAAACCATTATGGCTTTTAGTAACTGTTGCCATTTCTGTTCAAGGAAAAACACAGGAATATCTTTCTTCCAAATCAAACTTTTGTGTTCTGGTTTCAAGTAAGACCTGAATTCAAAATTCTTAGTGACAATAGTTTTAAACCATTTTTCTCCAGTCCTGGGAATCTCTTTCACTTCAGCGACGAGGGCTTAATCTATCTCAAATTCATCCTAACCTATGATTTCTTTCTTTCCATCGAAATTAAGGGCAAAGTCCTCTGGCACTTGTTGATGAGAAATCTATAATTTTTTGCAAAAATTATAACACCCTACATCCTTGAACAATTGACATACCTTCGGGTGCGATTCCAGGTAACTGATGTTGTTGAGCTCTTTCCTTAGGTTTGCCGCTCCTTTCTTCATCTGCCACAATGCTTCTGTTCACCCGTGATCGAAGAAACAGGTTTCGAGGGAGAGTTACACAACATATAGTTAGGGAGATTCGGCTCGGTTGTGATAGAAATGAGAAAACTGAGGTGATCTTTAGAACGTGGCATTGATTACAAGGGATGCGGAAAAACGGTTGGTGATTTGCAACAATCATGGTCGATAATTGTAATGATGGAAAGTACGTAAGAATATGGCTTGATGATACAACAATCCAAAAATATTCACTTATATCATACAGATATCAGCTCTTGGTCGTGAACGGTTCATTTTCCTGTCTTTTCCCCGGCTTATTTCAATTATAGAACTTCAAACCCGACGGTTGAAACGTGTGAAAGGACGTGTTGACTCTTTCCCCACTTCTACAATTTCGGTGGCTAAAATAGCCCTGAATACCTTTGTTTAAGATACCAAAAGCTAAGTCTTTCAGTGGCTAATGAACAATCGAAATGTTTGCCTAAGCTACCGAAACCTGAGATTTGAATTAGATCAAATAAAAACTAAAAAAAAGTTTATTTTAACTTTATTACATGCATAAAGCTTTGAGAAATGAGCTTTAAAATTTTTTAAAAAGTATTTTTAAAAGACATCCTGTCACCTAAAATGAAAAAAATCAATTGATTTATTTGAGGAGATAACATTGGCTCCTATTGGGGGTGAAAGCCTCCCTATGAGGTTTCAAGAACCATAGAACCAATGCCTTTCCTAAAAAACAAAAATTCAAACCTATCTACTAGTGTTTCCATTAGGCATCGAGTTATTTTGCAAAAAAAACTGAAAATAAAAATTAAAATGACAAAGATTTGAAGCCTTAGATAAAATAGAGTTTCAGAAAACACCCATTGACTAGGCCACCAAACATTTCTTCAACTTCTAGACTTTGCAGAATGAAGGTGTTATTGTGTTGTACTTGATTTATCATGAAAGGACTGGTCCACAACGAATCAAACTTGCCATGCTTGCCTTTATCTTGTTTGAGAGCATCCCATTTCAGAACCCAGTCACCAACCCGAAAGTCGTCCACCTTTGATTTCCTATCAAAAGTATCCTTGATCCTCTTATGATGAGCTTCTGATTTATCCACCGTCTATTCTCTGACCTGCTGCAATTCTACCAAGTCAAGCATTCTTCTCACCATATCATTTGATTCAGTTTGTTCTTCCTGAAAGAACATAGTCACCGGTAAAACTAGTTGAATAGGGAAAATGGAATCAGTTCCATAAACCAGTTTGAAGGAAGAAGTTCCTATGGATTTATTGTTAGTTACTCTGTCTTCCCAAAGAGAAAACTTTAGTTTAGAATCCCAGCTCTTTTGATTCTCCTCCAACATCTTTCTTATGATTTTGACTAGACTCTTATTGGAGGACTCAGCAAGGCCATTACCTTGAGGGTAGTAGGAAGTAGAGTGTACCAATTGAAATCCCATTGACTTACACATGTCAACCAATGCATCATCTTTGAAGGCTATTGCATTATCTGTCACTAGCCTTTTTGGGCAACAGAATTTGATTAGAATGTTTTCATAGAGAAACTTCATGATGACATGATGAGTGGCATTTCTAGTAGGGATTGTCTCTATCCACTTTGTAAAATAGTTAGTAGCTACCAAGATACATTTATGGTGGCCACTAGATGAAGGCTTAATATTACCTATGAAATCTAAACCCCACTACTGGAAAGGACCATTCACTACAATAGGTCTCAGGGGTAGATATTTTATTTGTTGTTTTCTTGTGAATCTTTCAGAAAGGCACACACATATGAAAAAAGAAAAGGCCAATAATACCCAACCCTTAAGATTATATGAGTTGTGGTCTTCCAGTAATGATGGCCTCCACAAATACTTGAATGAAACTAATGCATGACTTCAGTTGACTCTTCTTTGTCTAAACATCTTAGTAGTAAACCAGTAGGATATTTCCAATACAAAAGATTATCATTAATGCAAAATTTAATTTCTCTGAGCTTAAGGGCTCGAGCTTGAGTCATAATAAGTTCAGGATAAACCTCCAACTTCTGTAAAAAATGAAAAATACCTAAATACCACTCACATGAAGACAAATTCTCGGCCACCTGTTGGCTGTCATGTTGCTCTTCTACTGCTACCCCTGTCTGCAAACTTGCTGAACTTTCTCCAGTGAAATTTTTGTACAAAAGATCACAATTCTCTTATGTCAAAATCTTGGCAAGGCCTTGGCCTTTTGCTAGCTTATTGGGCTTCACTTCTATGTCAAACTCAATCAGCTTTGCGATCCATTTAGCTCTCTTTCCATCAATATCAGGCTTAGTCAAAACATCCTTCACAGAGGTTGAAGGAACATAGGCAATAACCTTTGCATGGAGGATATAAATTATGAAAGGTTTTAATGAATTAATGAGAGCATAAGTTTGTTTTTCTATAGGATCATACCTTAGTTCAACATCTTTGAGTGATTTACTGAAAAAATCCACCGTGTGATCAAGACCTTCATCATCTGTTTGTAACAAGACTGTTGCCACTGTGTAAGTCAGACTGATTAGAGTGGGAGATTCCATGATAGCCTGTTTGATATCCTCAAATGAACTTCTTTCATTTTCTGTCCTTTTTATCTCAGATCCCTTTTTTAGCATAGAGGTTACGTGTTTCACTAACTCAGCGAAATTAGGAATAAATCTTCTGAAAAAATTTATCTTACTGAGTAGAGATTGGATATCCTTCTTTGACCTTGGTATGGACAACCTATGAATTTATTCCACCCGAGCTAGATCAATTTTCACTCCTTCTGCTGAAATAATGTGGCCTAGGATTTTACCCTTTTTGAGAGAAAATTGAAACTTTTTGGGGTTCAACGAAATCCTGAACTATCTGCATTTCAAAAATACTCTTTTCAGATGCTTCAGATGCTCTTGATGACTGCTAGAATAAACTGTGATATCATCAAGATAGATGAGGAAAATTTTGTCCTCCTCTCCCACGAAAGTTATGTCCATGTCCCTCTCAAAAGTGGCCCCAACATTCATTAGCCCGAATGACATCTTGGCGTACATGAAGGTACCCCAAGGAGTAGTAAAGGCAATTTTTTCTTGGTCATTAGGATGTACAGAAACCTAATTATAGCCTAAGAAGCCATCTAGGAAAGACATGACAGTGGCCCCTGAAATTCTTTACAGCAAGTGTTCCATCTTGGGTAGGGGATAGTTGTCTTTCTTTGAGCATTTATTTAAGTTTCTAAAATCAACACATAACCTGATCTCACCATTTTTCTTTCTCACTATTACTAGATTTGCAATTCGTTTAGAGTATCTTAATGGTACTATGATTTTGGCATCAAGGAGCCTTTTGATTTCTTTTTCAATTATAGGCAATAGGAGAGGACTGATAGGTCTCTGTTTTTGTTTGAAAGGGATGGTGTCTTTCTCAAGGGGAATATTATGTTGAATGACATAAGAATCATAGGTTTTCAGATCATTGTATTTCTAGGCAAAAACATCAGCAAATTCCTTCATAATGCTGCAATATTTTGACCTCTGATCAACAGTTAATTTAGAGGACAGATTTATGAATTTAGGATGATTTTGGCTTCCTATATTGTGCTCATGGACAACATGATCCTTCTCCTTCTTATCAGGTTTGTAGGGGACATCGTTTTGGTCGAAACGATTCTTAAGAGGCACCAAACCCCGAGGTATATAATTGTTGGGCAGCTAAACGATATCATGTTGACCCATTTTTCTTTTTAGATTAGGATTCTTGGACTCCTCTACATTTTGATTTTCCTGGTCAATATGCATATCATAAAATTCATCTACAACCAGAAGAAATCTACTAAGCTCATCATCATCTTCAAAAACTTTCCAATATTTGACATTGTCGGGCCGGGATGGTCTATATTTGACTTGGATTTTGTAATTCAGTCTAGGAGGCATGGGAGGAATGAACATACTGGCTGAGACAACAAGGGAATCAACAAGGTGATTCATAGTTATGGGTATGTAAGAAATATCAAAAATGGAAAAAGAGTCCCTGATTTTCCATACCTCATCCCTGTAAGCTTTCAACCTGACATGTTTTTCTTGGAAAGTACTATTCACTTGCTGTATGATGAGATCAGCATCTCCAAACACCTTTAGTCCTTTTATTCGCATCTCCTTGGTAGAATTTGATCCCAACAACAAAGCCTCATACTCTGCTATATTGTTAGTAGTTTTGAAATCAAGTTTAAAAGACAAATGAATAGCCTCTTTTGAAGGAGAAATCAAAACTACACCTGCACCTGCTGAGTCTTTGGTACTGGCACCATCAAAGAACATGTTCCACATGAGAGTACTCTCTCCATCAGTCTACTGATAAGTAGGCTTTGTGAGCCGCAAAGGAGCTGACTGAGAATCATCTATTTTTAGAATGCATGCCCCAAAGTCTGTGTCTAATGCATAGATGGGATGGTTTACAGAATTCTTCCCATCACTAATGATGCAGGCAAGATGATTTTCTTTCTAAAGTCTCTTTAGCTCTCCTCCAAACACCAAGACTATGGCATACAAAATATCCATCTACAAGGTACCTTCTATCCTTTTTCTCCATGAATGTGACAAGAGGAGGCCGAACTTGGGTGGGATATCAACCACTACAACACCCATTACCATGCTTCTCATTGGCAGTTGGGCAAGGTTTATGATAAGGTAATTTACGAGGCCGAGGCATATGACTTTCCTAGAGTTGAAAGAGAAGAGATCATGGTAAGGTTTTGTGATGTCAAGCCCAATTTCATCCATCATTGCTTTAGGCATAAGACTGGGTGATCCTCCCGAGTCAAGCAAGCATTTGTGAAGGATCTTGTCATGGGTATTCACGGATATGTAGAAGGGTAGAAAAGAGTCATCTCAATCTTCTACCATAGGTCCTATAGTCACTGTGGGCTTGTCATCTTGAAGGTTTACATAATCAGTAGTTGGGGGATTCTTTGGTTGAAGGGACTTCAGGATAACAGACTTGAATATGTCATTCTTCATAAGTTCATTTAATGGCATAGGTATTTTCACCTTCTGAATTTCTGATTCGAAATTAAATGAATATGATATTTTATTAGAAGGTTTTACCTCATTAGAAAGAGCTTTGAGGGACACCTGTTCTTTAGCTTGGGGCTGCAATTTCTTCTGTTGTTGTTTTATAGGAGTGGAGGTCTACTTTGTAGGAGAAGAAGGCTACTTGGCATCAACATATTTCTTTTTTCCGAGGGCAGCAAGCAATGGCTTTGGAGCGACAGTCTTAGATCTTAAATTGTAGCCTGGTTGATCATCTGTCTAATAAAAATATTCTTCAATGCTTGCCTCATTAATCTGCTCATTCATTTGGGCCTCCTCATAATCTGTTTGTGTCAAAAGGAGGAATCAGTATCATCCCCAAAGCAATTGATGTCATCTTCTTCTTCAACTTCATCATGAGATAGCTCATGCTCTTCTTCTCGTACTGCATTTTGGAAGGGGGCCCTGATCCTTTGGTATTCAACTACATTCTTGTTACTCTGAAGGATATGGATCTGCTGGTTGTTCCTTCTGTAAGGGAATTCATTGGGATTCCTGGGAGCATAGGCATTAGGATCTTTACTTCTTGCTGGTTGCTGACTCTAAATTTTTAGTTTTGACATTTCCGAGGTCAAGTTGTCCAACATCTTGGCCATCTTTTCCATTTTGGTATTTGAAGAAGAAGGAGGATCAGTAGACGACTTCTTTCTCTCAAATTTTCCTTTAAGTTTTTGAGATGCCATAATGTTAGATTCAACCTTGAGAGCAACGTCTTGCATTAAAGCAAGTGTGGTTTACCTTCTTTCTCTAAGGATTAAGAAAAATTCTGGATCAAAGGCAGAAGAGTAAGTAATCTTTGTTGACACATTAGTTGGCTTGATCTCTGTTGGGATCTTTCCAAACATCTTATTGAATCTTTTGGTGAAGTCTGAGATAGACTCCCCATTTTCTCTTCTTAGATTTCCAAATTCATAAATATAATACAAGAGGTCTCTTCTTTCTCCCCAATGTTTCAAAAACACTTCATCTAATTTCTCAATACCTTCCACTGAATTTGCTAGCAGTTCCTTGAACCACTTCCTGGCTTGACCATCCAAGCTCTGCAAAAAAAAATTGGTCCAAACATATTCCTCTGAAATGTTAATATTCTCAGCATAAGCATAGAAATATTCTATATGTTCTTCAGGAGTATAATCCCCAGATCCAGTAAACTTTGGCATATATTTCTGATAATCTCCTGTTGGCATGGCTGATAAGGGATTGGGAAAGACAAGAGGGGCATACCTATTGGCTAATATTTGTTCCATTTTTGTAAAAGGGGTAGCCATGGAAATCTTGGGGGTTGATGCAGAGGAAGAAGTTTTTGTAGATGATGGCTGAGATGGGATAGGTGGGACTATGGATAATGGTGGTCTTACTTCACTAAGCAATGAAGGGGAAGCACTAGCAGGATGACTACCTTGGAAAGTGTTTCCTGAATAAGGTGGAAAGTAAGAAGCTCTGTAAAACTGACCGAGCAACAAGGAAAAGTTTTCTTCACCCTTAGAGGAAATATTTTGTAAAATATCTTCAAGAACGGGCAGACTGGTATGAGTATGGAAAAAACTCTCTATAGACTTAGTTGGTGAAGAATTCAAGGAAGAGGAAGAGTCCTCTTCTTGGATAGATTCTGCAACTTATCCTTCTAAGTTGTATATAGTAACATGCTCAGAAATAAAATCTATAACATCAGAGGAAATTGAAGGCTCATCACCCTTCAAGCTTTCTGACACAATTTCAATTTTTTGAGAACTAGAAGTTTCAACAGAAAGGGATTCGACAAGAGGCTCTCTAGATATAAAAGAAGAAGTGTTTCTTGAAATACTTGGTTTAGATGCTCTTACAAATCCAAAAGTTTGTCTTTGCAATGCTTTTCTACTTCTGATGATCTTCTCAAGATCTGGAACTAGTGCTGCCAGTGGTCTTTCTTGATTTTCTCTGGTATGAGCCCGTCTCAGAGCCACTTCACTCCAATGGAGTCCCCAGATAGATGATTACAACCGAAAATGTGTCCAAACTTTGTCTATCATCAAAGTTGGATCTTGTCGTCTCCCAAGGAATCTGAGCTTCAATCTCCTCTCCCCAACAATGACGCCAATTTTTTATCACTCCAGGAAACTCTCCTAGGATGTATCTCAGAGATGTCTGGTAACTTAACCTTTTTGTAATTATTTTATCAATAATGAGTGTGGGTTTGGATCAAGATGAATATCTAAATCATTGGATTATCTCTTCAAGACATTATAGCTATATTCATGCAGTACAAGGCCTTCAAGAGCTACTATAAGATAGGTTTGTAGATAAAATGGATAAGAAAACCAATCAATTGACTAGAACATACATAACAATATATATGATGGGTCAACAAACTAGCAAGGGATGCTTATGATTCTTTCTTAAAAATCAAAGTTAAGATTGTTAGAATATAGAAGAAGGTGTTCTCATTTTACCATTGACGATACCCTCATCACCCAACCATGGGTCAAAGCCTCCCTCCGAGCACCTTAACCTTCACCTGAGAATTCCTCCGGAAGCAAACCCTAGGCTAGATAGCCAAACAAAGAGTAGCACATCTCTCCCGAAGGATAGCATAACACAAAATACTGATCAGATGTTCCAAACCCTAGCCAAGAGATATCCAAGCCAAATACTGAAACTTGTTGCTACTGTAGCTGCACCTACAACCCTCCACCAAACCTGCACACCAATTGCAACTGCAGTGTGCACCAACTTGGAAAACTGCAGTCCTGAGATGTGACAAACGAAAAACTGGTGCTGTATATTTATAGTAATCCTGCCAGTTTACTGGGGCCGACTTCTCCTTCTGGGTATGTGTCTGTTCAGCATATTATTATTAATTCTGGCCGACTTCTTCTCTTGGAGGCTAATAGCCTAATATAAATTATATTCTTGAGCTAACAAGGCTTCTAGGGTTATTATCCAATTCATTAGGTTTTCTCTTGCTTCCCGGAGTCTTCTATTCTCGTCAGGTTCACATGTAGAGGTAAATACCTCCCGCAGCTACCATAATATTAACACTCCCTCCTAGCTAGAGAGGTATTTACAGGT
>JZKD02S1273454.1:0-12130 GCA_000966675.3 Picea glauca
TGTCGCAACGTCACCCTAGTTATAGAAGCCCAGAAGAAATGTGTCAAAGCCCAATACGACAAACATGTCAAGCCACACGTTTTCTCCGAAGGTGATCTAGTTCTCCTTTATGAACAAGATCGGGATATGCTAGGAGTCGAAAAATTTGAAGCTATGTGGCGAGGTCCTTATATCGTCAGACGAGTTCTAGAGAAAGGAGCTTACGATTTGGTGGACTACGATGGTATGCCTTTGAGTGAAGCCAGAAATGGGTTGTACTTAAAGAAGTATTATGCTTAAGATCACCTGTGCATGAGTGTTTGTATTTTATTGTATCATACTTTTTGTTACTTTAGTATGCTTTTTCGTTATTTGGTCTCTGCCCTTGACCGCTTATCTTGCGTTGTGCTTGGTTTCTAGATGTCGGAGTCTTCACCACCCCACATTGGCTTCGTCGATGGCACTGGCCGTAGTACTCAGAACCCTGCTTCTGCTGCATGGGAAATTTACGCCCCTACAAATGAACTTATCAGTCTACGAGGTGTGTGCCTCAGTCGTGCGACCAATAATATTGCAGAATATAGCGTCGTCATCGAATTGTTGATTGATGCTATTTCGCTTGATATCCACCACCTGGTTATACAACTCGATTCGCAGCTAGTAGTACTACAGTTAAGAAACGTCTATGCTATCCGAAGTCCTACTTTATTACAGGTATATTTACGAATTCGCCTCTTGGAACATTATTTTGATTATATTGAATATCAGCACATTCCTAGATGTCTAAATACATTGACTGATGCATTAGCTAACTATGTGTTAGACAGACATTTGGACATTTATAAACCAATCACATATTACATGTATAACACAACACAAAATAAGCTGGTAGAAGCCGTATATATGTATATAACGATCAAAAGTTTTTGCAAAAAGTTTATGTCCAAGGATCAAAATCTCAAAATATGAAGCCCATAGCTTCTACAAAATAGCATCACGGATGACGCTCACAATAACACACAACTGCTTGGGCTACCCTACGGAGCAGTCGACTGAGAGACTCGGACATGCCCACTGTATGGCACTGGTAACATCTCGGGATCTCCCCAATAGCAATATATGGGACATCCGTGGTCAACCCCTCTAAGTTCTGTTCCATTGCCTCGTAGTCTTCAGCATCCCATCTCACCACTGGAGCCGCTTCTCCTCGCCTTTGAATGGGAGACGTTCCTGGAGGTCGATACGGCTCCACATTTGTGTCATCAAAAAAAAAAAAATGGATTAGTTCTTGGATAAACATAAAANTGTTCGCAGTCTGCTCTATAGGTAGGGTGTGAACCTGTTTCAAAGCTTGGAAAAGAGAAGAGGTCACGAAGGTTCTAGAAGGGAATCTTCTAGAAAATGAGTTAGCATTTGCATGGTTGGAATCCTACTGACTTCTCAGATTTAGTGGGATCATCCTCATCCATTTAACCATCTCTCCTTCTCCTATATATTGATAGGTTTCTCATAGAAAAGGTTAAGTAAGATTGAATGAAGAATTGGCGAAAGAATTGTGTGAAGAAATCTGCTTGGATAGAAGCTTGAAGACTCTATTTGATCTATCAAGTTGTATTGGATCTTCTTCATGCAAATGTAGAGCAAGTGTGTGTGTTGGAACCAAGGGTCACCGAAAGGAAGCTTGTGACATCAAGGTGATCTGGTTGTATGTTCTACTTTCATTTAATATAATACAGTGGCATGTCCCTTTCACATAAAATCACTCTTATTTTATTGCATAACTCCTTGATCATATGCATAGGTTGACATTGAATATACTTTGTTGTCTTCACTTTGGTTGGTTTGTGTTGTCTTAGACCTGATTTCACAAGAGCACCGGAGCGAAGCGGGGACAACAGAGACCTAAGGAAGCGATATAAAGGTATGTCACTCATTCCTTCTAAGTAGTAGATTCAATGACTGCAACTTAGGGAAAGAGTCGTGTCATGTCCTGTTTTGTTCTAGATCCAGGTGGATCTAGGGAGATCTGTTAGTGTCTGTACCTACCAATTTATCCGATAACATAGGTGTTTCATTTTCTGATGAAGGCGAAAATATGATTAAACAGACGAGTCTTGGGGATGATGTATTGGATGCTCTTCCATTTGATGAATTCATCCAAGCATTTGACGCTCTTGCACAACAAGAAGTGAACACGGTAAGTTACTTCCCTTTCCAAGATTTTGATGATGCTTTATTTTATGATTTGGAAAGAGAAGAAGTATTAGAGGAGCCCTTGGATGCGTTAAATCCTTCATGTTATGATAAAGGTAGTGACATGGATGATAATATTGATGAGTTCATACATGTTGGAAGACGTAAGTGGGATGTGATATGGAAGGATATCTTCGAATGTTGCCTTTACAACAACCATATGATGTTTCTAATAATTTTGACGTTTGGCAGCAAGATGATGATATAATTACAAAAGATTTGCAAGCACCCAAGGATGACCCGGTGCAATGTTGTCCTGATGATTTTCGGTCATACCTTGAGGATTTTGATGAGTATTCCTTTGAGCACTTGGATTTATTCTATGAAGAATATTATCAACCGCCATTGTGCTCAAATTTTGATAAAGGTGAGAACGTTGCTTGCCTGAAGTAGGATACTTGTGACAAGGTTGTCGAGCTCCCTCTGATTTCATTACCTCGTTATGTCACTAAGAAGGGGCTAAAGGCCCAGACGGTAAAAGTGGCTGGCAAGAGTTAAAAGCCAATTTTGAAACCTTCGAGATGCTTCACCCAAGGATCCTCGAGAAAACAATGAAAAGCTTCTCAGTAAGAAAATGGGACCCATAAGATAACATAAACACTCAAGGCACTAGTTGATGGATAAGAGGTCTCATCACGAGCCAACCTATTATGACCATGGGCATGTAGCGGTATGACATTACCACCCATCTGGTCACCAAACCAGGGCAGTGGCTCTTTGTGGCATAGCTAAGAGAAAGGGGGTCTCATTACGTGTCGACCATCTCATTTCCATGAAATGTTTATGGATAACGATGTTACCTCTGGTCGTCAAGCGAGGACAGTGGCCCTCAACTATTCCCTTGAAGCACAAGAGCAAAAGATCAAAATAAATAAATCTAAGAATAAAAGGAAATGATGGGGCTAGGAAAAAATTGCATCCATGACAAGGTGCAACTCACCCTCCACAAAGGCACCCACATGTAAGAATATACATTTACATGTTATCATATGCACCCCATGCCCAAATATTTACCCCATGCCACCTCATACACTTACATGACTTGGACTAGATTCCACCTGGGAAACGCCCCAAACTTAAAAGAGGTTAGCCCAATAGGACACCCTGAGACCCTCTCCAAAACTAACTTGTCAAATTGCATAACGTCTTTGAGCATTTGTTTGGGGTTAAGGGAGGTTTGATGCATATGTTTAGGTAATTTAATTGTTGGATGTGATTTACATGATATGATCCTTATGACTTATGAGCCCCTTGAGGGTGTACTTGTTGTTTCCGCAGGACCTTTCCCTATGGACAGGTACACATGAGTGAATGATTATCTCAAACCTTCATGGGGGCTCAAATCCCACAAATGGATGTAGAAACCCCAACCAGGGGTAAGAAGAAATTGAAGGCTTGCACCAAATAAAGGAAGGACATTGCCTTTGGAGGCATTGTGGGAGAGAACCCACTTGGGTGGCCTTTGTAGATGCCCTAAATGAGGAGTTATACCCTGTCAGAAACTATGATGACCAATACATGAGATGGAGAGCTTCTTGTGAGAATATATTTTGGAGTATTGATGGAGAGCTTCTTGTGAGAGCTTCTTGAGCATTTTTTGTGTGGAACACTTGAGCATATTGAATATCTATATGTGTNTGTTCGCAGTCTGCTCTATAGGTAGGGTGTGAACCTGTTTCAAAGCTTGGAAAAGAGAAGAGGTCACGAAGGTTCTAGAAGGGAATCTTCTAGAAAATGAGTTAGCATTTGCATGGTTGGAATCCTACTGACTTCTCAGATTTAGTGGGATCATCCTCATCCATTTAACCATCTCTCCTTCTCCTATATATTGATAGGTTTCTCATAGAAAAGGTTAAGTAAGATTGAATGAAGAATTGGCGAAAGAATTGTGTGAAGAAATCTGCTTGGATAGAAGCTTGAAGACTCTATTTGATCTATCAAGTTGTATTGGATCTTCTTCATGCAAATGTAGAGCAAGTGTGTGTGTTGGAACCAAGGGTCACCGAAAGGAAGCTTGTGACATCAAGGTGATCTGGTTGTATGTTCTACTTTCATTTAATATAATACAGTGGCATGTCCCTTTCACATAAAATCACTCTTATTTTATTGCATAACTCCTTGATCATATGCATAGGTTGACATTGAATATACTTTGTTGTCTTCACTTTGGTTGGTTTGTGTTGTCTTAGACCTGATTTCACAAGAGCACCGGAGCGAAGCGGGGACAACAGAGACCTAAGGAAGCGATATAAAGGTATGTCACTCATTCCTTCTAAGTAGTAGATTCAATGACTGCAACTTAGGGAAAGAGTCGTGTCATGTCCTGTTTTGTTCTAGATCCAGGTGGATCTAGGGAGATCTGTTAGTGTCTGTACCTACCAATTTATCCGATAACATAGGTGTTTCATTTTCTGATGAAGGCGAAAATATGATTAAACAGACGAGTCTTGGGGATGATGTATTGGATGCTCTTCCATTTGATGAATTCATCCAAGCATTTGACGCTCTTGCACAACAAGAAGTGAACACGGTAAGTTACTTCCCTTTCCAAGATTTTGATGATGCTTTATTTTATGATTTGGAAAGAGAAGAAGTATTAGAGGAGCCCTTGGATGCGTTAAATCCTTCATGTTATGATAAAGGTAGTGACGTGGATGATAATATTGATGAGTTCATACATGTTGGAAGACGTAAGTGAGATGTGATATGGAAGGATATCTTCGAATGTTGCCTTTACAACAACCATATGATGTTCCTAATAATTTTGACGTTTGGCAGCAAGATGATGATATAATTACAAAAGCTTTGCAAGCACCCAAGGATGACCCGGTGCAATGTTCTCCTGATGATTTTCGGTCATACCTTGAGGATTTTGATGAGTATTCCTTTGAGCACTTGGATTTATTCTATGAAGAATATTATCAACCTCCATTGTGCTCAAATTTTGATAAAGGTGAGAACGTTGCTTGCCTGAAGTAGGATACTTGTGACAAGGTTGTCGAGATCCCTCTGATTTCATTACCTCGTTATGTCACTAAGAAGGGGCTAAAGGCCCAGACGGTAAAAGTGGCTGGAAAGAGTTAAAAGCCAATTTTGAAACCTTCGATATGCTTCACCCAAGGATCCTCGAGAAAACAATGAAAAGCTTCTTAGTAAGAAAATGGGACCCATAAAATAACATAAACACTCAAGGCACTAGTTGATGGATAAGAGGTCTCATCACGAGCCGACCTATTATGACCATGGGCATGTAGCGGTATGACATTACCACCCATATGGTCACCAAACCAGGGCAGTGGCTCTTGGTGGCATAGCTAAGAGAAAGGGGGTCTCATTACGTGCCGACCATCTCATTTCCATGAAATGTTTATGGATAATGATGTCACCTCTGGTCGTCAAGCGAGGACAGTGGCCCTCAACTATTCCCTTGAAGCACAAGAGCAAAAGATCAAAATAAATAAATCTAAGAATAAAAGGAAATGATGGGGCTAGGAAAAAATTGCATCCATGACAAGGTGCAACTCACCCTCCACAAAGGCACCCACATGTAAGAATATACATTTACATGTTATCATATGCACCCCATGCCCAAATATTTACCCCATGCCACCTCATACACTTACATGACTTGGACTAGATTCCACCTGGGAAACGCCCCAAACTTAAAAGAGGTTAGCCCAATAGGACACCCTGAGACCCTCTCCAAAACTAACTTGTCAAATTGCATAACGTCTTTGAGCATTTGTTTGGGGTTAAGGGAGGTTTGATGCATATGTTTAGGTAATTTAATTGTTGGATGTGATTTACATGATATGATCCTTATGACTTATGAGCCCCTTGAGGGTGTACTTGTTGTTTCCGCAGGACCTTTCCCTATGGACAGGTACACATGAGTGAATGATTATCTCAAACCTTCATGGGGGCTCAAATCCCACAAATGGATGTAGAAACCCCAACCAGGGGTAAGAAGAAATTGAAGGCTTGCACCAAATAAAGGAAGGACATTGCCTTTGGAGGCATTGTGGGAGAGAACCCACTTGGGTGGCCTTTGTAGATGCCCTAAATGAGGAGTTATACCCTGTCAGAAACTATGATGACCAATACATGAGATGGAGAGCTTCTTGTGAGAATATATTTTGGAGTATTGATGGAGAGCTTCTTGTGAGAGCTTCTTGAGCATTTTTTGTGTGGAACACTTGAGCATATTGAATATCTATATGTGTTTGAGGTAACCAAGGATATTTAAGCCAAAATTCTGAGGAAAGGTGAACAAAATAAGACCGAAATGCAAGGAAGGATAAATTTTTTTGATGGTGCTTTCTAAGGTATGTTATTTACAGGTCATCTCACCATTTTCACTATAACTTTTTTTCTATAATGATTCAGACTGTGAAATTGCTATGCCATTTAGAAAACATACCCAAGTATCCATGGTTACAAATTCAGCTTGTGGGTCGTTGTATTTTGGGAGTTACACTTCGTGGAAAATAGGGTTTGTGGCTGGTTCTGAAACTAGTAAAAACATGTGTTTCGGGTAAAAACGTCATAAATTCTTCATAACAGATCCAAATTCAGTAAGACAAAATGTGTTGGTTAGGGTACAAGCTGTATTATTTTTTGTAATAGTTTCAGATCAATTCAATGAATATTTTGTGCAGGCCACGCTCTACAAGGTTGCTCTCTAGAATAAGCCAGAATTCAACAAGGCATGCCATTTTTGCTATAACGCCTTTTCTGAGAGGTTCCAAGTAGTGCCACCTAGAGGAATTACATAAAACACACTGAAGAACATTGTTTATTAGTTTCATATATTTATTCATTACAGGTACAAAGTTATGATTATTTCAAGTTGGGGTTGTTGACTAATCCAAAACTAGTCATGGTTGAGACAAACAGTTGATCAGTTGGCACATACATGAGGTGTATAGTTGATGATGTTGGTACATATTGATGAGTCATTGTTGATGGTTATTTGACACATTATTGGTATATACTTGGTACATGGTTGGATACACTTGTTTATGGTACAGGTTGATTACAGGTTGGTGCATGGTTGATGCACTTGTTTATGTTGACAAATTGATATCTGTTGAGGATTGTTGCCTCATCTCAGTTGGTGCTGAGAATGTAAGATGATTCTTGCATATAGAGCTGGTGCTCTTGTAGAGTTGTACTCTATTCAGTTGTTGCCGAAAAACCCCCGGATTGAAGTCCATAATAAAAAGAAAAATTGTACATACATCTTGTGTTCCTTGTGAAGATGATTTGTTGATGATATGTTGTTGATATGTATTCACATATAACTAATTATAAATGACAACAATGAGTAATGAGAAAATGTTGAATGTTAACTAAGGAGTTTTTGTGTAAGAGGGAATTTTTGGGAAAAAGATCCCCACACTCATTCCCCCCNACCTCTGGTCGTCAAGCGAGGACAGTGGCCCTCAACTATTCCCTTGAAGCACAAGAGCAAAAGATCAAAATAAATAAATCTAAGAATAAAAGGAAATGATGGGGCTAGGAAAAAATTGCATCCATGACAAGGTGCAACTCACCCTCCACAAAGGCACCCACATGTAAGAATATACATTTACATGTTATCATATGCACCCCATGCCCAAATATTTACCCCATGCCACCTCATACACTTACATGACTTGGACTAGATTCCACCTGGGAAACGCCCCAAACTTAAAAGAGGTTAGCCCAATAGGACACCCTGAGACCCTCTCCAAAACTAACTTGTCAAATTGCATAACGTCTTTGAGCATTTGTTTGGGGTTAAGGGAGGTTTGATGCATATGTTTAGGTAATTTAATTGTTGGATGTGATTTACATGATATGATCCTTATGACTTATGAGCCCCTTGAGGGTGTACTTGTTGTTTCCGCAGGACCTTTCCCTATGGACAGGTACACATGAGTGAATGATTATCTCAAACCTTCATGGGGGCTCAAATCCCACAAATGGATGTAGAAACCCCAACCAGGGGTAAGAAGAAATTGAAGGCTTGCACCAAATAAAGGAAGGACATTGCCTTTGGAGGCATTGTGGGAGAGAACCCACTTGGGTGGCCTTTGTAGATGCCCTAAATGAGGAGTTATACCCTGTCAGAAACTATGATGACCAATACATGAGATGGAGAGCTTCTTGTGAGAATATATTTTGGAGTATTGATGGAGAGCTTCTTGTGAGAGCTTCTTGAGCATTTTTTGTGTGGAACACTTGAGCATATTGAATATCTATATGTGTCTGAGGTAACCAAGGATATTTAAGCCAAAATTCTGAGGAAAGGTGAACAAAATAAGACCGAAATGCAAGGAAGGATAAAATTTTTTGATGGTGCTTTCTAAGGTATGTTATTTACAGGTCATCTCAACATTTTCACTATAACTTTTTTTCTATAATGATTCAGACTGTGAAATTGCTATGCCATTTAGAAAACATACCCAAGTATCCATGGTTAAAAATTTAGCTTGTGGGTCGTTGTATTTTGGGAGTTACACTTCGTGGAAAATAGGGTTTGTGGCTAGTTCTGAAACTAGTCAAAAACATGTGTTTCGGGTAAAAACGTCATAAATTCTTCATAACAGATCCAAATTCAGTAAGACAAAATGTGTTGGTTAGGGTACAAGCTGTATTATTTTTTGTAACGGTTTCAGATCAATTCAATGAATATTTTGTGCAGGCCACGCTCTACAAGGTTGCTCTCTAGAATAAGCCAGAATTCAACAAGGCATGCCATTTTTGTTATAATGCCTTTTCTGAGAGGTTCCAAGTAGTGCCACCTAGAGGAATTACATAAAACACACTGAATAACATTGTTTATTAGTTTCATATATTTATTCATTACAGGTACAAAGTTATGATTATTTCAAGTTGGGGTTGTTGACTAATCCAAAACTAGTCATGGTTNTCTTGTAGAGTTGTACTCTATTCAGTTGTTGCTGAAAAACCCCCGGATTGAAGTCCATAATAAAAAGAAAAATTGTACATACATCTTGTGTTCCTTGTGGAGATGATTTGTTGATCATATGTTGTTGATATATGTTGTTGATATATGTTGTTGATATAACTAATTATAAATGACAACAATGAGTAATGAGAAAATGTTGAATGTTAACTAAGGAGTTTTTGTGTAAGAGGGAATTTTTGGGAAAAAGATCCCCACACTCATTCCCCCCCGCCCCTCTAAGTGTGGTAGGTGTGTCCAACAGGAGTACACCAACATATTTCATACCTTGCGCTCAAAGATGGGTATCAAAGACTCTGAGTGCAACCTGGTTTTGAAGTACCGTAGTGCTCTACACAAGTACATCCAAACAGAGCTGGAATTCTTGGACATCTCCTCACAGGGAGTTGCTTATCGATATACAATCAAAATTGAGCAAAAATTCAAGCAACAAAGTAAGTGGGAGAAGCATGGACAAAGCAAGGAAGGCCAACCTCAAGAGAGCTAGTCCCAAATGCAGGCAAAGAAGGGTAACAAGAAGTCTAAGAAAGACATCGGGAAGTGGTGTGAGTTCCACAACATCCCTTGGCACAACACCGATGAATGTCGCTCAATACAGTCATTGGTGGCCGAGCTCAAAGACAAAGAGTCAAACCCCAACTTGGACCCTGATTCAAAAAATAATAAAAGTAGACAAATCATTGATGCAAAACCCATTGCTACTCTCGCAACTACAACAATCCAACTAGAAGAGGATCGTGAGGAGGGGGAGCGACTCTTCCATTCATAGATGTGGGTGAAGGGGACCCCACTGCATTTTATTGTTGATAGAGGAAGCCAAAAGAACATCATCTCATCAGAGGTTGTCAAGTAGTTGGATTTGCCAACAACACCACACCCGCATCCATAAACATCAGGTGGCTTCGCTAGGGTCAAGATCTTCATGTCAGCCAGAAGTGTCACCTATCCTATGACATCAATCCCTTTAAGGATGAGGTATTGTGTNCTTTAAAGAAATTATCAAATGTTTCTTTAACAGATGGTACCTTAATGACTTCTCTTAGAGGAATGGTCACGTGCATCTTGGATAGTGCCCCTTCGAAATCAAAGTTTAAGTCCACCCTTTCGTTTTTGGATGTTTTAGGAAGAAGAATGTCCAAAGGTGAAGGCTTTGTTTGAGTTATTGAAGGATTGGTAGGGATAAGTTGGTTTAGCTTCTTTTGTCTATACACCTGAAATTCTTGTTTCCTCAACTTCTCCTTTGATTCCTGGTCCAAGTTGTTTATTACTTCCATTCTAGCCTTCCTAGATGCCTCCTTTATGCCTTCTCAGTGTTCCTCAGGAGTGATATTGAGGCAAATCTGGGGGCCTTCTATATCATGGCCCACGTTGTTTACTTGTTCATGGGATTTATTAATTCCGATATCGTCTCCTTCCCATTTGACGAAGCCAACTCCTCTCCTTATCAAATGGTCATCTCCTTATGTAGAACAATAATCATCCCAGGCATTTTCAGGACAATCACCCCAATTTGTATCTCTTTCTTGCTCTAGAACGATGGGGCGGGGTTTTATCAAAGCACTATCCCTTATGCATGTTTCTTGCAAATGTAACACCTCGTCATCGCCTAGTGCAATATTGTTCTTGTGGTTGCTAGAAATACTTTGGTCGCCCTTTCCCTTAGTCCATGTTATTTCACTAATATTATCTTCTTCTGTCAAGGGAAGAGTGGGCCAACCTTGAAATAAGCACGGATCTACTGAGTTATAGTCACTAGGTCCACGATCATTTGTTAGCAAGGAAAAGGGTGTTTGCTCATTTTGCTCAAAATAACCAGTTTGTAATAGTGGGAAGTTCCTTCAAACGACAATTGGTCATCTAGGATTTGCTTTGTTAGAGAAGGGATTTCCAACATTTCATGGATCCCTTTAACCTTTTGCAAGATATAGGCCATACTAGTGCTCAGGTTGGTGATATTATTGTCAGGTTTTGGGAAACGTTGGGGTTGATTGCTAGTATACAAATGGGGCTCTTCAAACTTCACCCTTGAGTCCTCATTTGTTTGGCAGAAGTATTCAAACCTAGGCTCCCTCATGTCTTGATTTTCTTGGGTTTGATTTGGCGTGATCAAGGTGAATACAGAATCTACAAAATTACGTTTCTCATGAGTTGCCTTTGGGTGATAACGTTCAAAATATGAGTCCTTAGGTAACTAATATTTAGGATCATTTTCTTTTGCTTGCAACATTTTGTAGGTCCAAAGTGCTTAGACAAATCTATTCTCTTGGAGCATGAGATTTTATTGTTTGGGGAGGTCTCATAGAAAGTGACTTTTGGATATGTGATAGTGACCTTTCCAATGAGTGAATTTTTCAAAGATACATAGATCCTCGGATGGTTCATGTTGTCTTGAAAAATTTAAGGCATCTTTCATGTTTGAGAAACCTGTGCTCCACTTCCTATGGAAAACATTGTTTTCTAACTCTAGAATCTCTAGGAGGTCATGCTCTCGTCCTCCCATGCTTTCCTTATTTATTTCCCAGATGTCATCATTGTTCAAAAAGTTGACCTGATGGGTGGGACTATTGAACTTAAGATTCTCTTCAATCTAGCAGGCATCATCTTGAGCTTCTTCTAGGTTTGCAGGAAATCGATTCTTGAGGGTAAGTTGTAAAGTTCCTTCAAAAAAGTTAAGGTAATGTTGAAGAATAATGCTCTTGGGGAGGAAATTGGGCTCAAGTTTGTTAATGAGAGTATTGAATCTATCATTGAATTCCCTAACATCTTCATCTATTTGTTTGCAAGCTTCGAGGAACTGAGAGTAAAATGAAGCCTGTTATCGCACAGTTTGTAGGAAGGGTTTAGGTAGCTTGAGTCAAGGCTTCAAACTGGCGTAACAAGAGCTTCCCCACCCACTGTCACCTCGATGGGGAGCTCTTTCTATTT
>JZKD02S1273487.1:14581-26024 GCA_000966675.3 Picea glauca
GAACTAGGTAATTGTTAACCTACAATTCGAGCCACTGTGGGAGTGCTAGTAGGCTGTGGCAAGGCTGTTGTCCACACCTCTCCCTCAACATCTCTGGTAGTCGAGTGTGACCCCTCTACTCCACATGTGAGTCTGGTCGGCAAGCTATCATCAGCCTGCATCATCAATGAATCATGTTAGAAATATATCCATATCATATCATCTAATCAGATGCACTAATATCACATATAAAACAATCAAACTCCATTAGTTCACTCCCCGACTCAATCCAAAGTCCAAGGGGTTCCATCGATGCCTTTGCATTCTTGAGGTCCAAAATCCTGCACACTTAGTAAAACCGAGTCAATAACACCTGTCTATGTCAATGCAACAAAACAACATGACATCACCTATAATGCCTCATAATCAAAATCAAATGTTTTAATAACATAATAATCTGGATCACTTGCGAGCAAGTGTCCTCAAAGAATAAGTTCGCTCAGTGCGCAAGAGCGTGATGTTACATACACCTCCTCTTGGTCTAAACTTCGTCTCAAAGTTTCACAGTATAAGTGCCAAAATAATGCGTGTCACAGTATCATAAGTCTATATATCAAACAAAAATGGAAATTGCTGGCGCATATCGTATGCGTCCTGCCAGGTCGCCGAGTGCAGACTATAGTTGTCCCACTGGACCTTGACCTGATCTACCATTCGACATCGTAGCTGTCGAATGTGATGATCCAAGATATAGATCGGCTCAGCCATGAGCACCTCCTTGTACGATACCTGCAAGGAACTCATGTCAATAACATGTGTATGCTCACTAATATAATGTCTCAAAACAGATATGTGAAAAACATCGTGCATACGCCTCAAGGAATTAGGCAAGGCTAGTCGATAGGCCATGGGCCATTTTCTTTCCATGATATCGAAAGGTCCCACAAACCTAGGAGATATTTTAGCTCCCTTTCCAAACTTGATCGAACTCTTATGTGGTTTTACCCGCAAGAAGACTCGATCGCCAACCTCGTAACTACGGTCGACACGGTGCGTATCGGCATAACTCTTCTGTTGATCCTGTGCTTCTTTAATCCTTTGTCTTATTGTTTTCATTTTCTCCTCCATTTCTTGGATCGCTTCTAGTCCCACCATGACCCTATCCTCAAGTTGATCCCAGCTCAAAGGCATCTAACACGGTCGCTCATAAAGAAACTCGAAATGCGCCATCTTAATGATTCTTTGGTAACTATTGTTATAAGCAAATTCCACCAGTGGCAAGAATTCTTCCCAACTCTTTTGTTGGTCCATCACGTACATGCGCAACATGTCCTCAAAGGTCTGGTTCATTCGTTNAAATATATCCATATCATATCATCTAATCAGATGCACTAATATCACATATAAAACAATCAAACCCCATTAGTTCACTCCCCGACTCGATCCAGAGTCCAAGGGGTTCCATCGATGCTTCTTCATTCTCGAGGTCCAAAATCCTGCACACTTAGTAAAACCGAGTCAATAACACCTGTCTATGTCAATGCAACAAAACAACATGACATCGCCCATAACGCCTCATAATCAAAATCAAATGTTTTAATAGCATAATAATCTGGATCACTTGCGAGCGAGTGTCCTCAAAGAATAAGTTCGCTCAGTGCGCAAGAGAGGGATGTTACATACACCTCCTCTTGGTCTAAACTTCGTCTCAAAGTTTCACAGTATAAGTGCCAAAATAATGTATATCACAATATCATAAGTCTATATATCAAACAAAAATGGAAACTGCTAGCGCATATCATATGCGTCCTTCCAGGTCACCGAGTGTAGACTATAGTTGTCCCACTGGACCTTGACCTGATCTACCATTCGACGTCGTAGCTGTCGAATGTGATGATCCAAGATACAGATCGGCTCAGCCATGATCACCTCCTCGTCCGATACCTACAAGGAACTCATGTCAATAACATGTGTATGCTCACTAATATAATGTCTCAAAACAGATACATGAAAAACATCGTGCATACGCCTCAAGGAATTAGGCAAGGCTAGTCGATAGTCCATGGGCCCTTTTCTTTCCGTGATATCGAAAGGTCCCACGAACCTAGGAGATATTTTATCTCCCTTTCCAAACTTGATCGAACTCTTATGTGGTTTTACCCACAAGAAGACTTGATCGCCAACCTCGTAACTACGGTTGACACGATGCGTATCGGCATAACTCTTATGTTGATCCTGTGCTTCTTTAATCCTTTGTCTTATTGTTTTCATTTTCTCCTCCATTTCTTGGATTGCTTCTAGTCCCACTAGGACCCTATCCTCAAGCTGATCCCAACTCAAAGGCATCTGACATGGTCGCTCGTAAAGAAACTCGAAAGGCGCCATCTTAATGATGCTTTGGTAACTATTGTTATAAGAAAATTCCACCAGTGGCAAGAATTCTTCCCAACACTTTTGTTGGTCCACCACGTACATGCACAACATGTCCTCCAAGGTTTGGTTCATTCGTTCGGTCTTCCCGTTAGTCTCTAGATGGTACGCAGTACTGAAGTTAAGTTGGGTTCCCAAGGCCTCTTGGAAACTTGTCCAAAATCATCTAGTAAACATCGACCCCTGATCAGATATAATCCTCTTAGGAACACCATGCATCCTCACAATCTCACTGATGAAAACTCTAGTTATGTCAGGTGCCTGATATGTCGTACGCATAGGAATAAAGTGAGCACTCTTTTTCAGAGTGTTTACTACTATGAAAATCGAGTCGTGTCTCCTTGTTGTCAGTGGAAATCCAACAACAAAATCCATCTAAATAACCTCCCATTTCGATTCTGGAATAGCGTGTGGTTGTAGTAATCCTGTTGGATGTCTATGTTCAGCCTTTACCTATTGACATTCTAGACATCTGGCCACATAGTTTACTATGTCTGCCTTCATTCCCTTCCAGAAGAATAAGGGTTTAAGGTCTTCCCTCATATTTGTGACTCCCGGGTGAGCCATGTAAACTTCTCTATGAGCCTCACTTAGGATCAAGATCCTCAAGTTGTCATTCAGTGGTACGTAAATTCAATTTTTAAACCTCAATAAACCATCGTTATCAAACGTAAATCCTTCAAATATTGGTACCATCATTGTGTTTTGTCCAATAAAACCCTTGACCTCTTTGTACTAGTCATCGTCATGCTGTAAAGTTAGAATCTTTTCACGTAGATTCATATGAAGAGGAAACACCGAAAATATGCGTGTTCTTCGACTCAATGCATATGCCACTTGATTCACTGTTCCTTTTATGTAAGTAATCTTGAAGTCGTACTCGCTAAGAAATTCTGACCAACGTCGTTGTCGCGCGTTCAGGTTGCTTTGCGTAAAGATGTGTTGTAGTCCACAGTGGTCCATCTTTAGTTCAAATTTTCATCCAACAAGGTAGTGTCTCCAAACCTTCAAGGCATATATGTTGGTTAACAACTCCAAATCATGTGTCGCGTAGTTCTTCTCATGCCTTCTCAATTTCCTCAAGATGTAAGTGATCACTCGTCCGTATTGCATCAAGACTCCGCCTAAGACTTCCTTGCATGCATTAGTGGATACCAAGAATTCAGCGTCCATGTCAGGGACCTTTAGTATCGGTGTTGTTTTCAACAAATCCTTGAGCCTCCGAAATGCTTCTGCACATTTCTCAGTCCAAACAAGCTTCTTGTTTTTCTTTTGCAATTTCGTTATCAGATTTGCTATCTTAGAAAATCCCTCGACGAGCCGTCGATAATATCTTGCTAAACCCATGAAGCTACACACTTCTCGGACATTCATCGATGCAGGCCATTCCATAATAGCCTTGACCTTTATTGGATCCACAACGATACCTTCGCCGGAGATGACATGCCCTAAGCAATGAATCTTCAATTGATAAAAAGAGAATTTGGACAACTTCCCATAAAATTTGTGTTCTCGCAAACACTATAGTACCAATCATAAGTGCTCACCATGCTCCTCCATTGTTTGAGAGTAAATAAAATATTATCAATGAATACTTGGATGAACTTGTCCAAGTACTCGTGGAACACCCCGTTCATCAAACTCATAAATACCCCTAGGGCGTTTGTCAGTCCAAACGGTAAAACAATAAAGTCGTAATGTCCAAACCTCATCTTAAAGGCGGTCTTAGGGACATCTTCCTCCTTGATAAGTAACTGGTGATACCCTGATCTCAAATTGATCTTTGAGAACACCGTCGCACCCTTCATCTGATCAAACAGATCATCTATCCTCGACAACGGATACTGATTCTTGATCATTGCCTTGTTCAATTGACGGTAGTCAATGAAGAGCCTCCATGACCCATCCTTCTTTCGTATGAAAATAACAGGCACACCCCACGGTGACACACTTGGATGTATCAGTCCCAGGTCCAACAATTCCTTCAGCTACATTCTCAACTCTTGTAACTCCGGGGTCAACATCCGATAATGAGTTCTAGCTATTGGTTCAGTCCCCAGTTTTAGGTCTATAGTAAACTCCAATTCCCTCTCTGGTAGCATCCCAGGTAACTCCTCCGGAAATACGTATGTAAAATCTCTCACCACTGGAAGGTGTTCTAGACCTTCTGCTACTCCCTTCTCGTTTAACGCAAGGATCACATAAATCTTTCACCCCTTGCGCATGCTCTTCCGTAGATGTAAGGAAGAGATGGACCTCAGGGAAACTCCATGGTTCTTTCCTATAATCACACGTCTCTGTCCCTTGTCATCGACCAAGCTCAACTGTTTCATCTTACAGTTGAGTATCACCTCATGCGATTCCAACCAGTCCATACCAATCACGACATCATAAGATCCAAAGGTTGTGACATACAGGTTGGCCCTGGTGAAAAACTCTCCTAGGTTAAGGGTACAACCCATAACCTTTCCTCCAACCTTCTGTTTAGCTCCAAAATCCATCTCTACGAAGCTAAACTCATCCTGTGTGACTGCCTTTACCTTAATCCTTTTTAGATCTGCACTAGAAATGAAACTCTCGGTAGCATCAGGATCTATCAAAATACTAAGGGTCTGGTCAATGACGGTACCAGATGTATTGAGCATAGTCGATTGGTGCTCTTCCTGGCAGTTATTCACCACTACATGAATCTGATGGGCCTTGCCCATATCTCCCATGGTAGTGGGTCCGACTGGTCCAAACGCTCTAGCCCTCTCCATAGGTAAGTCGCATTGGTAGTGTGTCTCCCCACACATCCAACATCCCTTATTCGGTCTAGTACTCCTGGTACCTGAAGTAGAAGATGACGACCCACCAGCCTGGAATCCTGGTTTGTTCTACTGAACAGGCCTAAACTGCTATTGTTGTGGTTGACACTGTTGTTGATGTTGTGGTCCTCGATAAGGTGTCCACTGCTGATGCGTCGATCGCCGAGGTGTAGTGAAAGTGGATCCCCTCTAGAAGCCACGATATCGCAACGTATGTCTGGATGGTGTCTGATGCTGTTGCGCACTAGTTGGCACCTACCCTGCTGGTCTCACTAGAGTCCTGCTCTGACCCTTGCTGATAAGCTCCTCCTCTGATATGAGGGCCTTCTAGATGACATCATGCAAGGTTTGAGGCATCAAAATCCTAACCTTTGCATGTATGCTGCCATTAAGGCCGAACACGAACCTGTTGACCTTAAGTTTCTCAGTGTTAAGATGCAGAGCATACCAGAGCAACTCCATAAAATGGGCCTCGTACTCGGGCACCGTATGACCGCCATATCATAAGGCGTTGAACTCGTTGAGCTGACGCTCAATGAATTCCTCTCATAGGTACCTCTCTCATAACCGTTCCTTGAACAATTAACATAACACGTCCTCGACGAACATGTTCATTTGTGGTATGAGTGTCTTTCACCATATAAGAGCACTCCCCTTTAGTTGAAATATTTCCATGAGGACCTTCATGTTGGAGGCATAGTCGCGAAGCACAAATCACATCGCCATATTCTCCAACCATTCCTCGACGGCTGCGTCATCCGGGGCACCAAAGAACTCAGGAAATTTGAACTTCTCGAGTTCACAGTGAATGCTACCAGTACCAACCAGAGCGCGTGGTGGACCCTCAGGGGGTTTTGACGCTCTGGCCTCATCTTTGTCCAAACGACTGATCAGTGCCTCAAACATCTGCTGAAAATACCTCATCATACTAACCACATCACCCATTGCTATCTGCTCCTGCCCGACAACCTGTTCGTCTCCTTAGGGGTTAGACCCCTCAGGCGTGGATGCTACTGGAGGCATCACGCCTCCTCCCTTAGCACCCTGTCGTCTACCTCCATGACATCCTCTAACCATGATTACCTACATGAATATAAGTCAAATTAATTAGCAACATCACAATCAAATCATATGAACGAAAGATGTAGTGATCCCAAGTCGTGGGTTGAACCCGCTCTGATACCATATGTAACGTCCCCATCGTTACGACAACAAGTGAAGAAGAAGTGATTTTTTTTTTTTTTTAGGAAATAAGGCGATGACGACAATAGTTTAACCACACCATTGACGATGAACGCAATCACACAGTCCAGGCAATAGGCTACTATGAAACCACACACAGGCACAAGGGAAACTATGCAAAACGGGCACAGAATAACAAGGAGGAACGACTACCCGCCCGACACAAACATGACCATGGCTACAATATAAGGGACAACATCCCCATCCTGACACAATGACCTAGATGAACAAATACTAGAACCTCAAGGTGCGTGAACCAAACGCCTGAAAGTGTTCAACCCATGCACCAAAAACAACTTGCAATGCTCGACAACACTCACACATAACGCACCTACTCTGGCCAAGATCTCATTCACCGATATCCCATGGGGCGTGCCATGATACCCTCATCAAGAATCATGCCATTCCTAGGTGATAGACACATCGATAACCTTAGCGCAACCATAAGCTATCCGGACCAAGGACTCTAGATAATCCGATGGACTAGGAATCACGTACCGATAAGAAAACCATGCCCAAAACCAACAACAAGTTGACGAGACACAAGGGGACGACTACTAGGGAAGACATGAGCCAAGACATGACTTCGTCCACGACCCAACCAATCACCCAGTCTAAACTAGTCAACGATTACAATCTATTTTAACATGGGTTACCATTCTAAACGTGGCATGTCTAAATTACAATTAGTCATTAATGCACCTGCTAAATTAACGTTAATACAATCAATCTAGCAAGTCTAAGTAATTAATACTAGAAATATAATTATAAATACAATCTAACCTCAATTGTAAACAAGTCTAAAATTGGCAATCTAGTCTTTACTCCCCAGTCTAATTTCAATCATTATTACAACCTAAATGGACAATGCTATAATAATCCAAAATATCCATCCAACTAGCCATTAACTTAAATAACAATATTAACAATCTTAATGTAGAATGCTACCAATATAACACTTATGAACAATTAAATCTCAACATGTAGTCTAACTATATTGACCAAACTAACAATGCTAGTTGTCTACTATCATTGAGAAGGAAACTGCTAACTATTAACATCRTTGTAGCAATTTAACAAGGCAATTAACCTAGCAGTTACATAACAATTAATATAGCAGTTAACAAGGCAATTAACATAATGATTAACATAACAATTAATTTAGCAATAACAAGGTAGTTTTCATGACTGTTGTCATAACAAGTAATATAGCAATAATAAGGCGATTAAGATGTTAGTTAACATAACAATTAATATAACAGTAACAAGGCGATTTGCATGACCGTTAACATAACAATTAATAGCGCAATAACAAGGCGATTTACATAACTGTTAACCATTTAACTTGTTGCAGCATTCAATCAATAAGAAGGAATCTGCTGACCATTAACTCACTGTAGCAAATAACATGGCAATTATTAGACCAAAGACATCATTGTAGCAATTATCCTGGCAATTAATATGGCAATTATATAGCATTTAACATTGCAATTAACATGGAAATTAATCATCAAGAAGGAAACTGCTGGCCATTAACATTGTTGTAGCAATTGTTCTGGAAATTAATAAGGAAAATAATATAGCATTTAACATTGCAATTAACATGGCAAATAACAACAAAAAGGAAACTGCTTACCATTAACATTGTTGTAGCAATTGTTCTGGCAATTAATATAGAATTTATCATTGCAATTAACGTGGTAATTAACATGGACAGTAGCATCACTGTGGTAATTAAAGTGTGGCAGTGAGAACGTTGGGTATACACTCAAGGTGAAGGAGAATAAAAGGGACAATAAAAAACTGCAGAAGGACCAAATCGTGGTCATTCAACAACAAACTCAGTGAACATTAAGGCAAATTCGTGTCCATTCCAGCAAACTTAGTCAACAATTTAAATGGAAAAATAGTGGGCATTAAACAACAACTCAGTCACATTTTAAATGGAAAAATCATGGGCATTCAACAACAGCCCAGTCACATTTTAAATGGAAATATCGTGAGCATTCAACAACAACTCAGTCACATTTTTAGACGAAAAAATCGTGGGCATTCAACAACTCAGTCACATTTTTAGATGGAAAAATCGTGGTCATTAAACAACAACTCAGTCGCATTTTTAGATGGAAAAATTGTGGGCATTCAACAACAACTTAGTCACATTTTTAGATGAAAAAATCGTTGTGCAAAACACACCCAAAGGAAATTACATATTTTATGTCATTAAATGATAAAAAAAAATGCTATACCATCACACCAGAAGGGGATTATGTTTTTCCTGTCATTAAATAACAAGAAATTCGTTGTGCCATCACACCAGAGGGGAATTACATTTTTCCTGTCATTAAATAACCATCAATTCGATGTACCATCACACCAGAGGGGAATTATGCTTTTCCTGTCATTAAATAACCAACAATTCGTTTTGCCATTACACCAGAGGGGGATTATGTTTTATTTTGTCATTAAATGATAATCAAATCATTGTGACAACACACTATAAGGGAATTACATTTTTCCTGTCATTAAATAACCAACAATTCGTTGTGCCATCATACCAGAGGGGAATTATGTTTTATTTTGTCATTAAATAATAATCAAATCGATGTGACAATACACCATAAGGGAATTACATTTTTCCTGTCACTAAGTAATAAGCAATTGTTGTAGTAACCAAGGGGAAAAACGCAGACAAGAAAAAGAAACACAAATATCCAATGGGAAAGTCTTTGAAATGATCACATAGATTATATCATCCCAAGCGTAGTGAAAATCGATGGTGAATCCCTTTAGGCGTGAAGAACAGAAACAATCGCAGAGATAAACCAACAAGGACATGAGGAAATCCATACACAGAGGTACTTTTTGCTAGAAGGTGCAAGACAACAATCAGCCAAGGAAAACAACAGAGGTGGACGACTGATAGAAAAATCCTTCGCTCATCATCCACACACAAAAAAGCAGGGCGTTGAGATCCATAGTTCTATTAACGCCGAAGCGACGACCGTAGATCAGGATCCTGGCCGACTTCTCAGGCGAGGACTAATGAGCTAGGGACGAAAGGAAAAAAACAACCACAATCATCACAAATCAATACACAAAAGGGCAGTCAAGACATGCCGGGAATCGAAGGCCATGGGAGTTAATCAATCATCGAGCTAAAGGCTATGAAAAAAAAAATCAGTCATCAACTAGAATGCCAAGACCATTAATTTCCTTACCCAATTAAACATGCAGATCTTAAAAGCATAAACCATACTAACTATCTACCATGCAAAAATAAAGAAAATGTATCGTTGCCCAATCGCCTGCTCCGCGTTGATGTCCTGCGCGCTTCATGCAACTCTCTCTTGCCGACCGATGAGACTTCACCGATACCTCCCAATGCTAGGGGTAGTCTTATTCTCCCTTAGCCCCCCGAGCTGCAAAGGGGCCACACACACTATCCATAGAATCAGCTAGCTCCGAGATCGCCTCGCAAGGCTGAGCTACCACTCCTCACCGAGTTGGGTATCCCAAATCCCACAAGATAAGTCAATCAAGTAGAGATTTCTATAGTGTAACGTTACACAAACATAAGAGATCCATCACCATTTTCCTCCCTCCATTATATAAAGTTTCGAAATCCCTTACTTTCCCAAATCCCAATTTATTTAATGTTTAATAATTTAATTCATAAAAATTCCTCCCTGTACATGTATCACCCATCCCCTTCATTCCTCCAAAAACTAATTTCTTTAATTAATTAATTACCCTTATTTCCCTCACCCACCTAGAATCATTCCTATAATCACTACTAGGTGTCCCCAAATTCCCTTACAGGTTTTAATGACTTTCCCCAATATTAATTTACTAGTTTATTTTAATTTAGAAGGTTCTTTAATGCTAGATACCTTACCAAGTTAGATTTTTTGATTTTACCTTGTGTTTCCCCTTTCTTTTTATGTTTCCTGCTTTTTCCTAGTTTCCTAATTATTTTAGATTTCCCTCTTTCCCCTTTTTATTTAAACTCAAAAAGGCAAGTGCAAAAACTTACCCTTTTTCCCTTTTTCTTTCTAATGAATACAATTTTAATTAGCATAATAAGTAAAACAATTATTTCCCCCTTTTAAATTTTATCCCAAAATATTTTATAAATCAATTTAATTGCTTACCCCCTTCTTGTCATAAGATTAATGAAGATTATAATTTTTATTATTGTGTGTGTATATATATAAAATAGATAAAATTTTATCACCAGTAAAATTTAGACCTAGACCTTATTTTCCCAGGCTAGGCGACATTTTTTTTTTTTTTTGGGAAAGGTTTCAAATCTTCCTTAACACTTTATTTGTCCTAAATCCATCTAGGTTTATCCAATTATTAAATAACCACATGACGTGCCCTTCAGGATACACCACATGCTCCAAGGGTGCCACTCGCCTCTTTCCATTTTTCTTGCGCGACGTGCCCTTCAGGACGCACCACGTGCTCCAAGGGTGCCACTCGCCTCTTGAATGACTTGGTAGACATAAAAAAACCCTGGAGTCAATACTCCGCCAGGTGATCTTGTGGGAGACTAAGGGCCTATAAGGAATAAGGCCCTTGCCTTATTACGCTCCCCTTAGAATCACCGTGAGTGACTGTTGTAGTCTTCCCTCATGACATCATGGGTCCTCTCGAAATAGGTAATCGTTAACCTACAGTTCGAGCCATGACGAGAGTGCTAGTAGGCTGTGGTAGGGCTACTGTCCACACATCTCCCTCAACATCTCTGGTAGTCAAGCGTGACCCCTCTACTCCACATGTGAGTTTGGTCGACAAGCTATCATCAGCTTGCATCATCAACGAATCATGTCAGAAATTTATCCATATCATATCATCTAATCATATGCACTAATATCACATATAAAACAATCAAACCACATTAGTTCACTCCTCGACTCGATCTGGAGTCCAAGGGGTTCCATCGATGCCTCTTCATCCTCGAGGTCTGAAATCCTGCA